>BGZK01003890.1:0-18339 GCA_005406025.1 Eumeta japonica
TGCCGTCCGAACGAGTGGTAAACTGGAAATTCATAAAAAATTTGGGACTTATTTCTCATTATATCTTTGTTTCATAGGTTATTAAATATTACAACCTATGAAACAAAGATATTTTGAATTTAAATTTGTTTATTATTGCCATAGAACTATTTGTTATGACAAAGAGCGTGATTGGGATTGCTGAGACTCGCATGAGAGATGGCTGCGGGTTTAGTATGACGCTCTAGAAAAGTCTCTCAATAGGACTTTTCTTCTTTTTCAACGTAATGGGTGAAAGGGACAATCCTATAGAAGAACTCTTGACTAGGGCTTCATACTAGGCCTGCTGGTGCTGCAAGAGAAAATAATTTGTTTCCCTGTACCAATCTCTTATGAATGATTGTATGGATGTAAATCCTGAGTTTAGTAAGACGGAGTATAATACTATTGAATTTCTATTTGGAGTGCTTATTTTCCGAAATCACAAATTCACGGATAAAGCGAAGCTTATCAGACAGAGAACAATTTGACAAAGGTAGTAAAAAAAAAACCTAAGGATCTTTTTGTTTCTCTAGTTTCGATTAAACTACGTCATAATGATAATGATTTGCAAATACAAGTACAACGACTAGATTTAACACTAACGAAATATAACAGAAAAAAAAAGAGAAAGGAAAGCAATAATACCTAAAGTATATTACGAGGCAAAAAATCAGATTATGCGAATGGCAAAGTACTACAAAACATTAATTAAACGAATTTAAATGAATTTATACGAAAGAAACGAGATTTTATTAAATTTTATAATGTAACGATTGTTTTATTATAAAAATATAATCACTAATTTTTTAGCATATTTTTGTGTTGTCTTAGTGTACTAACTTATTAGTTAATTTAGCAAATAGATATATTGAAAAAGTGTAAATAATATTAATTCAACGATATATGTTTAACGGTCATTCCCCTCAAATAACTGTTCCTATGTACAATTAATTGTGTTTAAGACTTTGGACGTTAAATTTATCTCTAAATCCACTGATACTCCATGAGTCGATGGGATGTGTAGCTCATATTTTTATCTAAAGATGAACTTTAGTTCATCTATTTTATTTAGTTTACCTAGTCAGTCACATTTAGATGGTTTGCAGTCAAACTTCACAACCAAGTTAGAAAATAGCAGGTAATAGCTATACCTGTTTTAAAGAGAAAAAGACTAAATGAAACACGTTCAAATGCCATAAACTCGATCTTAACTAGTCGATTTCTGCACTTGTATCATGTTTTTTAGAATTTTTTTCTCTACTGTTATCTATCGATTCATTAATGAGATTTGTTGTTGTTGCTTGACGACGTTTGGCATAATGTTATGAGAAACACAGATGATTAGTCTTTTGGATTAATAGGTCTCATTAGTCAAAAGTTAGGTGTAAAAACATTTATGGTTTCATGTTTGCGGATACTATCGTACTTTCAGAATAGCTCCCAAGGATTTGAAAACGTCGACACCGGATCAAAATCCAATTTATAAGATTTAAATAAAAATAATGTTTATCCGAAAGTTTTGAAAAGTTTTATTTTTTTCATGGTAGTTCAAAATTTTGATATTTTGTGCTCATGACCAACGAAATTAAATTTGCCGCATTTTACTCCAATCAAAACTTTGGTAAATGGGTAAATCCCTTGTGGGAGAGGTTGTGAATCAAACTTATCGAACTCTCTTTCTGAAGTTGTCTTTAACTTTCGGACCAAAAATTTTGTAATTTAAATCACAAAGGAAAAAATCAATTGTACAATTTCAATCTACTTCCAGCGAGACGGTGGGTAAAACGGTCAGCAATTTTTTTTACAAAAAGTGTATAACTTTATGTTTCTAATAATCGTTCGCATAAAAATTTGATTGTAGCAAAGATGAAAAGGAATAGAAAAATAAGCTAATATAAAACTTACATCATATTTTCATATTAAACATCTTTTGGAAACCGGCTTATTCAAGAACATTTCTTATGAAATAGACGCAATAAAATATTTGCCTACATTAATTTCTATGGATCCGTAGCTAAAATTTCCTAAGGATATAGTGAGATTACGGCCTTAGTTTATATGTTTCAGCCGTTTTTTTCAGTGACTAGAAATTATTGTCTTATGTTATCAAATCAAAAACGTGAATTTCAGTACATTTAAAAAATAGTTTGAACGCATCTATTTTTGGTCTTTCAGACGTATTCATGTTATCAGTTAACGGTATATGACTTTTAAAAAAATTGAACTTTACCTTTTTTTCCACTTATACGTAGCGTTATTTTTACACACACATATATATATATATATATTATTAATAATTAAAACAAAATAAAGATTTAAATAGTTAACAGTAAAATAAAAATTAATCGTCGTACGCAGTATTAAAAAGTTCGAATTCAGTATCAAAACTAAAGAGGTAATACTAGATGATTTAATACAAATACAATGTATACAACTAGTATTTCTTAATAGCACTTATTCTGTCAAATATTACTTTTGCAAAGGCTTTATAGTATATTATGTTAATCATCAGAGTAAATGACCTATCGATCACTTTCTTATCTATTTACATTGTTTTATATTTGTTGGCCCTTTTCATTATTTTGTCAAATTAAATTATGTTTAAATAAAATCATTTTGTATGAACCTCAACGTATAACTCTTATATCGCACTCTAAAAATTGAATTCGTTTAAAAAACAAAAACAGCTTTTAAACCACATTAAATTAAAAAGTGAGAAATAATCCTTGTATGAGCTCAAAAATAATGAACAACGTGAAAATACTAGTATTATTGTGGAAAAGTGTGGGTTGCTCTTTATACAAAAATGTGGCACAAAGCGCCCCACTTTTCCACAATAATACTATTTTTTTCGTCATTGTTCATTATTTTTTGAGTTCATATTAAGGATTTTCCTTTTTTTAGTTTAATGTTTTGGCGTGTTTTGTTTTTAAACCTATTTTCAATATGTTATTATAATATATGACATGTGTTATATAAATATATAACATGATGTATATAAATATATAACATATAATTATAAATGTTATAATAATAAATATTATATAAATATATAACAATTCTTCGACGTCTGAAAAAAAAGGGGAATAGCGGATATTTAAATTTACAGACTTTTTAAATGCAATTGAGAGAAAATTACTAAAACGCCTCAACCCTATAACGACGGGCTTCGACAAGAGATAAAAAGGATCTCCGTGGCTTTTGTGATAAATTGTAAATTTATTCAGCAAATACCGATTACATTTTACTCTGCGGACTTTTCGCGTAACATTAAAGCTGCTTCAATATGCTTAGTAGTTGACGAATCTACCATACTGAACTCTTTCTCGTTTTTGAAGGTGATGGCATTACATTATTGAGCAGATACGCACGGCGAATCAAAGGTTTTGCGCTCGTGGCCGGGGGGGTAAATATTTAAACTTCGGATATTATATCAATAAATAACATCTGCTAACGGTATGATTTATCGATTTGTAAAATTGTGAGAGGGAGGAGGGGGGATGGTTTGAAGTGTTATTAAATATTTTTGTTACAAATCGAAATCTATCATCCGAGGCAAAAGTTTTTGTGGCTATAAAAGTTTTCTTCGGTCTTGAGACTGTATTGTTCATCTTTAAAATGATTTTAGAAAGAAACTACCTCATACGAAAACCTAGAGACTTTGATAGCTGAATATGATTGTGGCGATGTCACTTTCAATAATGAATGCTGCTAATTCGAACAAACAGATTCAAAGTCATTTAGGGATTCGAATAAGTCAAATTCAAAACAAAAATCACACCAACACAAATGTTAAAAGCCTTCGCTGTCACTTTTTTTTTGTGAGTTTAACAGTTCTTATTAAGAAATCGAATAATACTGGATAACAAATCGAATAATACAATAAAAGAATGGTAGGTGGCCAGCATAAAAGACGGTGTTCATTATTCGGCATCGACAATAGTCGAACAGTAGTATACTGCCGCCAGCTCTCGCTCTTATTTGCGAGAAAAAGAAAAATCGGGCTTATATTTACTTGAAAATATTTACTTGATTAAGACATGCAGTATTATGGATGTAGTTCACCAGACAGGATGAGGTTGGTAGATTTTCAACAAAGCACCAAGAAAACAACAGCTGAAGTCTCAAAAATTTCGGAACCGTGAACTATTACATCAAATTAAAAGTAACGGAGTATTTAAACTGCCCTATATAGCGTGTAAGATTAAACTAGAATGTTAAATACAGAAGAAATTATATTGTCAAATGAGATTTGGGTAAGCAAGGTTACAATTGACAGCGTGTAAAAAATAATCGTATTATTTTTTTCTTCTTTGAATTCTATAAAGATCAATATGAAAATTATAAAGTGACAGAAGCGCATACAATGTCATTTTCATATGAATGCATAAGAAAACATTTATTTTTCGAAAAAAATGAGATTATAAAATAAATAACATACTGTTTAAATTATTTTAATCCCAAATTTAACATAAAATACTCAATACAAAAAACATCAAGTGACAGCGAGGCAAGGCGAACGTTCAAATATATGTCACATAATGATGCGATCGTCAAGCACGATTATCACACTAAAGTATTTCATAAAAGAGATCAAATTCTGGACGTATCTAACATTTCGTATACATACACTCATTTGCGGGAGTAGGTGTCGTGGTGCAGAGTAGACGATCCGGCGGCGCCTCCGGACGGCCGAAGGTTGCACGCCGGCGGCGAGGTGAGCCTGTCGTATTCGTTGACTAAACTAATTCCCTTCGGCCCGGGCGCGTAAACATATTATCCGGTACGAAAATCATTCATTAAATCGTTCCTTAGCTATATACGTAACTACGCTATACATCAAATACGTTATATTATACATTAAAAGGTAAATATCGATTTACCCCTTTTTGTTTTCATGTAGAAAGGTTGCATGTAAATAATATGTGAGTGGGATTTTTAAGTACCAAAATTAAAAATCTAATCATTATATTTTATATTTTCATTATTAAAATCATTACTACATCACAATTAATAAAACATTTTTTCCAAGTTTGTCACTATAGGTAAACACTAAAACACTATGGTAATTGGTGCATTAAATAGCGGCACAGATTTTTTAAGTTATACGTAAGTGCTTCGTCGTTAACTGGAATAACTGATCATCATTGAATTTTGTATGTAGTTCTATGTACATATATAAGTTCAATTTATATTTTTTTAAATATTTTAATAGATACAAGGGCGTTCACAAGTACTGAAAAGTCGAAATTGCATTACTAAAGAAAATAAATTATTAAACGACATATTTATTTTATGATTAATCTTTTTGGTGATATTTATGGTTAAAGTCAAAGAAGTTTTACTTCAACCGCGCGTAAAGGTTACACGCACACGATTTTTTTTTCCTTTTAACTTCCCGCTAAGAAAATTGAAAATTTTTTTAAATTTTCGGGAAGTTATTGGTTTCACCTCATTTTGCAAAAATCGAGTTCTCATCAGATCTCGACGTTCTAGGTAGCTTCCCTGATCATCCCTGAGATGATGTCCGTATGTCTGTGTGGATGAGTGCGTGTGTATGTGTGGATGTATGTAAACCTCTTATAACTTTTAAATGGCTTGACCGAATCGAGCCTACTAAACGAGTTTCACCAAAGAGTTTCACCAAACTTAAATTTCCTGAAAGTTTGGGTCGATTTGGACCGGTAGATTTTGAGAAATTTTCAAAAAACTAAGAAAAATTTTTCTAAAATGGATTTTTTCAAAATAACTTTAAAATGGCTAGACCGTCACTTCAAATCTAATCAGCTCTTAACCTATTAAAACACGTCGATTGCCGCAAACCGGGTCAAAATCGGTTGATTCGTTTGCAATCGTTGTCGAAAGAAATCGAAAAAAAAACAGTTTTTGGAATAACTCAAAACAAGCGACCAATCGTTTAAATTTCTAACCAGCTCTTGACCCTGTAAAACGTCAATTGCCGCAGGTCAAAATCAGTTGATTCGTTTGCGAAATCGTGTCGAATGAAATCAAACAAACGTTTTTGAAATAACTGCGAAACGGATAAAATTAGCGGAAGGTGCAGAGTTGGCCTTTGGGTCATTTTTTTGGAAATCGCTCGCAACAAATGTATCAGAATGATTATACTCCGAGTCACTGGTAACAAAGGATAGCCCGTGATTCACCGCGTCGTAAATACACTCAATAGCCGACGTCCCGGTGTAACTCGACTTGTTGACTCGGTGAGTACGTTGGTTACTCTGGTTCTCCTGCAGGTTTCTTCATATAGGATTTTGTGCTGCCGAGCCGCTGGCACGGTTCTTTTTCCTTCGTGGAATAACTCTGAATAATGATTATGACATCAGCAATAAATGGCCACGTCTGTTATCCATATGGTCAGTAATAACACGTTCTGTTCGAAGACTTTCGTGTTTAGGCACCAAAATCTGTTAATTGGGCTCGAAGACGCCGCGTAGTTTACTGAACACTGTCCGATCGAGTTAAATTCTTTGTGTAATTATTTTACCGTAGTTGAGATTGTCCAATCGGAGAATCTGCTCCAAGTAGGCGTATTTGTCCACAATTTTGATTGGAGAGTTCTTAATTTGACTTAATAAAATATACATAAAAACACATTGTGGGACATTTTTGCAAAATATTTAATCAAATATATATTTTTCTAGTGTTATAAATATAAATACACATAAACGTATCCAACATTACTGTTTGTAGAAACATAATTATACATAAACAATCACACATGACCTCAAGTTTGAATCGTGTATCTTTCAAATATCATGTCTTCCATCATAACTCCAGCAAGCGATACTCAAAGCAAACATGACAATGAAAATTAAATTTCCGCCATAGAACTTACGTAATACGTAAACAGTCACGCATAATTTATTCTTGATATCATTTAGTACATGTGTAAACATTTATCGGCGCAAATATAAAATGAAATCATCCACTTATTGCAACTTTGACAACGGTACTTATTTGACTTTATCATTACTATTCTCAAATTCCACTGAATCATTGTCACGATTTGAAAATAGTGAAGTTAGGTGTAAGCATTATGCCATGCACGATGTGCCAAACAAGTCTATACATATAATGAAATAGTAGAACCTAGTAAATCTGTATATTAAAAATATTTTTTAAAAATGGAGCGAACGATAAGCAAAAGTTAATATAAGATACAAAACAACGATTGTTAAATTGTTTTCTGCCTGTCCGATCATGTTTGAAATTGCTGAACGCATTTCATGTGGTTTTCACGGGTATAGTTTAGCTAGGAGCAGAATGGAGAATTTAAATCAGATGTCAAAAAGGTTATCCTCATTTAAAGATCTAGCTTAAGAAGTTACATGGCAAATAATAACACTAGCATCGAATACCTATAGAAGACATCACAATACAAATGTATAACAATTACAGGAGAAGGTGACAACTGGACCAGGGTTCAACCGATTGTGGGACCGGAATTATAGTCAAGAGCATAACCAGAATTCAAATGAAGAGCAGTAACGGGACCAGAATTGAGAAAGCGGAAATGAGATTGGGATTAACAGTAAAATCGTATATATAGAAGTTGAAGAAACAAATTCTATACTCACTCGGGCAGAAGTTGCAACCTGAAAGCTAGTAAGCATATATATGAATAATACATATGTGAATACATACGCTGGTAAATAATCATATAATTGGATGACACTACATGCATGGCTGTAAGGTTCTATAGCAAACCTGTCATAACCGTCGAACTGGTTAATTTGCGATCGAAATCTTACGTTTTTTGGCCTGGCTATGGAGAATGAGCCTATGTGTTTAGAGTGTGACATGTGATAAGAAACTTCGTTCCAAAATAGACAGAGAGGTATTTAAAGTAAATAAATGTCTTGAACAATCAAAGCTTTTGAAATTACTTGATGTAATAGAATTTTATGTAGGTACAATTATGGATATTTATTTTTTCAGTGATTGCCGTGACTATGTGTGTGGATAATTTATGCAGGTTTTTGATTCATTTATTTTATTTATATTCATCTATATAAATGACATTCATCAGCACAACCCTTGCAAAAAATCATTAGTATCGTTTCAGCACATCTGAATTTTTAATTGAAAGCTTCTTTTAAAAAGGTTTTTAATAAAGTTTTTTATAATACATTGTTTCACCATTTTTATATACAACAAAAAAACACTCTAAATTATACAATATAAAATGAATATTCTCATCTAGCATCACGACAAGCCAAGTCATAGGTTAATGTTGTTGACACTTGCCATACGAGGCTTCCATTCCTAGATATCGGTGAACAGAATTCAGTATTATGTATCGGCATAAAATGTGATTTCATGTTTGTTATCAATTCTGTTTATTTAGTAAGCCCATGAGATCGATTATCGCATTATCAAAATTGTCAAAATTTGGAATCAGTGTAGCATGTACTTACTGTCTATTTCAAATAAGATGATAAATGTTATAAAATACGTAGATAAAAAGTACATTATTCTCCGACGTCGTCATTAAACGCTACCAATCTGTTTAATAATTTTTAAATTTCGTAAATGAAAAGAACCTGGTTTAAATATGACATCATTCGCATTGCAATGTATCGACATTCAACGTATCGTAACAACATACAACACCCGCCTTTTAAGGTTCGATGAAGACAGCCTAACTGAAAAAAGTAATGGACGGCGTAGAATTTTATCTGTGGATCGAAGATACGAGAACATAATAACCTTTCAGTCCTGTAATTTGCTGCCGCTGGGATGCCACAATTGCTTCAAATCAATTGCAGATTTATGTCTTGCTGATAATGTAGTAAAACTGAAACGGGATAGGGTGCTTTAAAGCAGAGATCTAAATGTTTTGCAGGTATATAGACCGATTTAGAGATACCTTGATCCGAAATAATAGAGTTTCGGTAAAACAGCATTCTGGAAATCATAGAATAATGTAAACGACATGTAAAATGACCAAAAAATTGATATAATAAAATGAGCATGGACAAGAGGAATATTAGGTCTAATTTCAATACCGCTATTTGAAGATATAGATTATGGTTCTGCCAACTGTAGTTGATATTGGAAGGAATTACGCCTTTTGAGTTCTATATGTATCATTTTATAAAGGCAAAAATCTTTTATTAGGCTCGCTATTAGGCGTGTTGAGATGCCGCATGCTAGTTTCATTGAAGTCTGAAATCAATCAATTGGCGATAGAAAAAATTACTTACACATAATTACAGTCGGATTTCAAAAACTCGCAGAATAACCTAATCTACCGACCGGCAAACCGACGCAACTTACGAAACATTCAAATGTGTGAAGTTGGCTGTGGTAACATCGCTCATAGAACCAATAATCGTTATGGAAGAAAAGTTCCTAACGGGTGTCCATGAACCACACGTCGCAGTAGATGATAGCCCCCGCTAAGTGGACTAACGATATGGGAAAGTCCATAGACCACAGTTGGTTACATGTACTCTGTAGGAATACGTTTATCGTAAGTCTAAAGTTCAAGTAAGTCTTTTCCAAGGTTTCCAACTCTTCGGAAAATACTTAAGTTACACAGTTGAGTTATAATCGTTGAAAATGATGAATAAACGGTTTGTGTACGATAATTGTGTATCGAACGAAACCGTGTATAAACTCGAAATATATTGTTGGAAGATATATTGACAGCTATGAGAATAAAAATTCTGAGATGTTTATAATAACTTAATATTAAACTGACGCTTTGAATAGACATTTGTTTTTAATCTGGACTCTAATTAGGCTTGGAAAGCCGAACAAAGTAAATAACATCGTTTACTTAGAAAGATAGTGGTGTCGTTGCGGTATCACGCAAAGGAGCACTTGAAATGTTACTCTGTTCACGGTGTAAAAGGATGTTTCAAGGAATAAATATGTCAGAACGAACGCCACAAACTGATACTGAAACCACTGAAAGAGTTTTCGTTTCAAAACGGAAACAAATAAAGATTTTTTGATGTAAAGAATTGACGATAAGAAACTGCATAGAAAAGTTATTCATGTGCGGCATCAGCTTTACTGTTCCTGTTGTTGTTCATACATATGTAAGTCAAAGTCGAAATAAATGTAATGAAAATGAGTTTGATGAGGGATAGGATTATCGCATGGATGCTGTGTAGCTGCGTTATTATGGGTTGGCTAGCATCAGTGATATTTGTTTAACCAAATTTAATATTACTAAAGCAGTAAGTCGAATTAGTTTTTAGTTACTAAGGACTAGTCTTGTTACGGATGCCAAAATTTAGACATCCGCGGATGCAGATGCGGATGCGAATTATTAGAAGTTTACACCCGCGGATGCGGATTTGATACGGATGCGGACGCGATGCGGATGCGAATACCGATTTTAAAAGGATAATTATTTAAATGAAAATGTAAATTGCAAAAAAAACTAAAAGTAAATAATAGGCATTATAATTGAAATTTTTAAAAATAAAAAAGGCCAATGTGGTGTGCGCTTTCAAATTTCATTTGAAACATAATTTGGAACGAACTTTGGATTCTTGTTAGTGCTAAAAAAACTTAAGTAGTCAATATTTTCACTAATACCATTTTTTTATTTTAAATTTAATAGAGAAACTAACAAAATCATGTGACCAATAACAACAATATATTTTAGTCACACTACAATATAATAAAGTAAGGAAGGATTATAGATATTGGCCCTTTTAGCACCAAGTATAATTATCATGATTTGAAATGAAAACAGTAAATTTTTAATAAAATTAAATTAATTTATCCAACCGTAACTAAATTTGTAAAACATGATTCTAAATCCGATATCCCGACATTTTCGATACATACTTGCTTCATCATTTTTTTTCTTTATTCGCACTTTGGAATAAACAAAACTCCGGGTGTATTGATTTCAGGTGATTTTTCAAAGAAGTAGTAGTGCGTCCCTTCCGCGAGTAACTTTTATTACATATCTTACACTCCGACTTCTCCGGATCATTTTTGTCTATTGTAAAATCAGTCCAGATACTGCTTTTTATTGTTGGCAACATTTCACTTCAAAATTTATATCAAAATATTTATTAAACACGCAAAAAACTATGAAGTACACAGTAAACACTCACTGTAACTATAATTTATTCACAATGAGAAAAAACACAACAAACAAAACCTGAAGGATCTTAGTACCAATGTGCGCCTTCCTAGTCGTCAGTTACCGAATGAAGTTAGCGATTACCAAAACAAACGCGAAGCACGTACCACTCTGGTTCCGCCCACTTTCTTTACATGTAGTTACTTGTTGATTTGAATCTGTATCCGTAAAAACTCTGCATTGATTGATGCGAATGTGAATGCGGATGCAGATGTCTGAATTTGTGCGAAAATTCCGCATTTACGGATGCGGATGCGAATATTCGTTACACCCGTGCTAAGGACTTATTAAAAATTTCCCTTAATAAATCTTATTAACTAAACTGCGTTAATTGTATTGTTTTTAGATCGGTCATAAGCTTCTCTATTAAAATTGTATGTCAAGATTAACAAATATATATAAATATGTACGTGTAAAAAAGATTTTATTACATAAATTATAAATTCAGTAAAAAATTAATAAATATTTGCAAAGCAAGCAAGAAAGCAGTTTCACGTAATTCTATAAAACGTTTATTTCGTGTAATTCCAAAAAAAGAGGTGTTTTATGTAAAGGCATTATAAAATTTGTGAATTATTTTACTCATTAAAAATACATAATTATTTACATTAGCAATTTATTTAACCATATTGCAAAAGACTGCATCCACTTTTCTTTTCTATTGATTGAAATATTGATGTTGATGAAATGAATCTGTGTATATATTTATTTCCAAGTTGTGTGTTAAACATATTTGATTATTTGACTTGTGAATAAGGATGTGCGAATATAGTTCGAATCAAAACGAATCGAATATTAACATTCGATTCAATTAGAAATTCGAATCGAATAATTCGAAAATAAATCGAATAATTCGAAAAATTTCTAATATTCGCGAATTACCGAAATATCTTTGGGTTTTCAATTGTTTCTAATTTAAATTCCTTTAAATTGTGTATCAAAATATTCTAAATATTCTACAAATAATATACTTTTCGTCTAAAAATCAATACTTAGACAAAACAATCGCAAATTTAATAATACGGAATAATTCGGAAAAAAATCGAATTATTGGATTCGAGTTTCGAATCGAATATTAATATTGGATTCGCAAAAAATAATTCTTGAGTTCGAATTATTCGCACAACCCTACTTATGAATCGTATCTTCTAAAAAATTGAAGAATTACCGATTTTCTAAAAGTTATGAATTTCGTTTCTAACTCCTTTTTTTCTGTTATTCGAACGAAACGTACGAATTTATGGCATTAGTGAAATTGAAGTGCTACAAAATAAATATTGACCCCGAACCTCACAAACGTTTCACCCGTGAGTGCCGAATTTCGCCACTCAGTGGGGACCACCGAAAAGGGAAAAAAGTTGGGCGGCATTTCCCCAAGTGCTTATTGGCAACTAGAGCTAAATGGCAAAGCAAGTTTTCCCTCCGATACGTGTACGAAACATTTCGTTGTGTATTCACCGCGCCAACTCTTAGATGTCTACCTTCTCACCCTCCGAAAAAGATTCTTGACCTGATTTAGGCAAAAGGCACGATATACCTAATGATGTGGTATATAGATGCCTTTCGGCTTTGGTGAAATGTTCAATTTTAAATTTTCGCCCAATTTACCAGGAATGTTTCTATGCACTCAGTAAGCTACTTGTATAAAGGCATGCTGAATTAAGCATACATAAAAGCATAGGGAATTGGATGATATCACTTTTAGATATTATTTTTCTTTAGAAGGAACAAAATGGTCGTCTATATGTATTTATGATATATAAAAAGATGAAAGCGTTTATTAACCTAAATTTTTTTCAACGTTAAGGTATAAATTAATTTTGGCTTCTAATCAAATTATGATTATCTACTAATTTTAACTGAACTTAAAAATATACTACGAACTGTACATTGGGGATTATATATAATCTCATTCAACGTTTATTTAGGAAATTATATTAGGACAGGGAAGAAGTTTTTTCGTGTTTTACAAGTAAAAAGATGCAGTAAAATCTCTTTGGTAGTCCTGTTTGTATCCGGATAGTTTTGATACCATTAAATAGATGACATTATAAAAAAATTATGATTACATTTTCCCGCCATTTTTCTATTTTTTTCTATCCATCAAAAATAGTGAACCTAACGTAGAAATTCGATAATTTTTGAAGTTTTTATTACAAAAAACCGAAGAAGAGCGAGTCGAACTCGTCCACTGAGGGTTCCGTACAATCGCAGGTAAACATTATTAGTAGTTCAAGAATAAAGTCTCGCAGTTTTTCCCGAGCTTTTCTAGAAATTCAGTTTCCAAAACCTATAATTATATACTTATAGGAAATTGTGATTATACTAACAGTTCATACCTAAATTAGATGGGTAA
The DNA here is from genome assembly GCA_005406025.1 of Eumeta japonica. Lineage (NCBI taxonomy): Eukaryota > Metazoa > Arthropoda > Insecta > Lepidoptera > Psychidae > Eumeta > Eumeta japonica. The sequence goes on from BGZK01003890.1 coordinate 13,512, forward strand.
CCTAATCAAAGTTATTTTTGACGTGACAACGTCTTAAATTAGGTTGCGGCTGGGAGTCACTTATGAAAAGTGTAACGCTCGGTAACGTTACGATGAGTCACCGAACGAGAGAGAGGCCCGCCGAATGCCTTGCGTCTCTCTCCCACTCAACTATGATCGGTCTGCCGCGCGCGCAGCTAGAGAATTAGTGCATAGCTTGCAAATGTATTGCAAGTTATTGTATGTATATTTGTATATAAATACGTATGTATGTGTAAAGGTAAAAATAAAATTTTGTTAATATGAAATTCAGTGCGAGATTCTTTGTATAAATTAATGTTTTAAATATAATTCTTTGTATAAATAAATGTTTTAAATTGTTACTATTATTTCATCCTTCTTCCTACTATACGAATGAATATTCACATTAAAATGATTTTACCATTCAAAGTCGTTGTCACGTAAAACTTTCGCCCGTATACCGACTTTACAGGCAACCAATTTTTATGATTTAATTACAAATGAACGATTTTCAGATTTTTTTATACTTGTAGTATAATACGGTATTACTTGTCAAATTTCAAAGTTCAAAGTCAACGGTAAATACCCTATAAATTTTTATTCCCTTGATATCGTTAATATATGTTTTTTGCCGCATAAACTGCCGTTTCTATTATCACCTTAACTTAAAAGTTTGATAATTTCACAACTTCAAGGGACTGTAGACTTAAGTATATGGTTTTAATTTCAACTGGATACTTTCACGCTTTCCTGAAATAAAGGATCTTGACAGATGAATGGACGAACCGATGTACAGACAACAAAGTCATCCTATAAGGGTTTCGTTTTTCCTTTTGAAGTATGGGACCCTAAAAAGTAAAAATGCTTTACAACAAGCCGCGAAAAATATTGTGATGTTTCTGGAACTAATCCGGTGCCGGTAAGATTAGCACAAAACTAGTTCAAGCGTTTTCAGTCTGGTAATATTGATCTCAAAGATGAATCGCGCTCTGATCGACCTGTTACGGTTAGAGTCGATGCCATTTTGGAAAAGTTAGAGCAAGACCTTCATATAAGACCTTAAGACATAGCTGAAGAGCTAAAAATTAACCACCAAGCAGTTTTGACTTATTTGAAAAAAGCTGGACATGCAGAAAAGCTCGATACTTGGGTCCCACACGAGTTCACTGAAAGAAATCTAATGAATCGTGTATTCATTTAGGATTCTAATTCAAACGTAATGAAACCGTACCTTATTGGTGATGAAAGATGGATTACTTACGACAAAAACGTGCGAAAATCATGAAAATCATGATACTTGTCAAAAGACAAGGAACCTTTACAGACTATAGCGAAACCCGGATTATCTCACAAGTTAATTCTGTGTATGGTGGGATTGGAAGGGTATTCATTGTGAGCTTTTACCACAGGAGAAAACCATCAATTCGGATCTATACTGCTAATAACTGATAAGACCCAAGCAAGAAATAGAGAATACGGGCTGAATTGATCAACAGAAAGAGTGTAATTTTTTACAATAATAACGCCAGACCGCACCCATCTTTAGTGTTTCAGAAAATATTGAGAGAATTTAGGTGTGAAGTGCTAATGCATACACCATATACCCTTGAAGTTGTACTCTCAGATTTTTATCCGTTTCGGTCTCTTCAGAATTCTTTTGGTAGTGTTAAGTTAACATCAAGGACTATCAAAACTACTTTTTGCAGTTTATGAGCAGAAGTTATAAAATTTCTACAGCAACGTGATTATTTCACTACCTACAAAATAGTGACAAATTATTAAACAAAAAAAGCATATAATATAATTAATATACATATTATAATTAAATGTAAATAAAAAATATCCAAAAATTATCTAGAATTGGTAAATAAAATAAGAAAAAGTTTTTCCCTGTTTTTATAAATTATATAATTATAAATTATATAATGTATAAAGATACATTATATAATTTGATTTTAAACTTGACGTTGCTGTGAAGGAAATATTATTTAAGTTTATCGGCTCTACGTACGTACAAGTGTCAATAGATATTAGATGATAAGCATGAAATAAGTATAAGATTTACACAACTGTAAAAGTTTGTACCCTGTTTTATATAATAAGATAATTGATAAAAATGTTTTACTATTTATTTCTACCAGCTCAAAATTTTAATAAATTAGCAGGATTGTAAATATTTTTTTAAGAAAATGTTTATAAACTAAAGGTTCAAATTATTTTTGCATTATCATTTCTATATTTCATTACACTTTTTAATATCCAAATCAACTAATCGACAAAGGCCCCTTAGAATTCACAACCACCAAAAAATCAGTATTTTCTATTCTGAATATATTCCATCCATATATTCCATCAACATAAAGTCTATACTTTACGTGTATCTGTATACAGGTGACTGACGCTTACGTAATAAAGTTCTAGAGTAACTTTTCGTATATTTATACATTCTTCTTTTAAAATTTAACTTATGCATACTTAATATGAACTGTATCAACATTCGCCCTTGTTTGAGAGAGCAAGCCAAAACGTATTTACCTTGTGCAAGCGAATGAAGTCAAATAACGTATAAAATCTGGAAAACAGACCTCGCAAGCTCACCTCAATATTTCACGCTATTTTCGAGCTCAGAGCTTAATTTTCGAAAATTGAATTGAAAACGTTAATCGTCACAATTTTTCACGGACATATTCAATTATTGTACAAAATCAAGAACTTAAAATTAATGATTAAAAACTGTGTAATTTTCACCGTCGATAAATTTTATTAGAACACTTCTCTTAATATTTTACAGTTTATAGGTAGGTTTTATTACGGTTTTTTTTTTAACTTCTTAAGTAACCACATATTTAATATTTATTTATAATAACTGAATTAAGTTTAATTATCGCTAATCTCACTTAGTTGATACTGAAATTTTAACGTTAATTCGAGCAATTAGAAAACCATACTGCTAATCGAATAACGAACGAAGTCTCCAAAAACAAACTCCCTAACAGAATTACGTCCCTAATTTGTAACTAATCTTATTTACTCAGAGCGAAACCAGCATTTGCAATTAGTTAGTTACAAAAGAGATGACTTCATCCAAACTATTGTATTGTATACTCATAGAGTTACACTAGTTACGTGTACTGAACATGAAATTATGGTATTGTAACAGGGGATGATTTTAGTTCCTCTTAGACTATCTGCTACTAGTTTAGTGTCGTGGTAATTCTTTCAAGCTATTGAACTGTAGGCCCTACCTAGTTTGTATGATAAGCTAGGAAAAAAGTGAGTAAGAACACGAGGAAGGAAAGAGATCGAATATATACAAAGCAAATACAGCTTACAATCGTAAACATTATACTTCTACGATATAGTCTTATACGTTATAGAAAACGAATTGGTCGAGTGCCCAACCGAGTTGGACAATGCATCTTCAATCTTGACTTACAATTAAAATAAATTCTTCAATAACGTATATAATGGATGTGACGAGCAAATGTTATTCAAATTTTAACGTCACTCTGTATAATAATAGGTGTGCGTAGAGAGCGACAGAAAGCCTCATGCATCATTCAAGACGACACACAAAGTATATCTGTAGTATTTTGCATAAGTATTATTTCTTAAGGTCACGCGTAAGAAAGCGTGATGAAATGGGATATAAATCTCATGCATGTTGCATGCTCTGATTTCAGACAGAAATGTTTACAGACTTTTCGTGATTTTTCATCCAGTAAATGTGATAAATGTTGTATAAATTTTTTTAAATGTATTCCATATTTAAAATTGTTAAACTATTATAATGTGTGATAAAAAGATAGAAGGTATAATCACATAAATATGCAAAATAATTTGTCATCAGCATGTATGATTTATGTTCAAGTTCCCTGGTATTTAACATTTTTCTGCTAAGAAACGTCTCGAAGTAACATTTATTTTTATTAATTTTGTTACAATTAAAATATGTGTAGGTATTCATAGCAGGATTTTAGTTCTATTTATTAATATTTTTTAATAACATTAGTGAAGGGCGAACGAGTATGTGACTCACCAGAGTTATAGGTGATCACAGGGGCTCATAGAGCCTAGCGACTCCGAGGAGTTGCCAGTGCATTGCCGGCCTGGATTGCCTCATGGGGTAGGAATAAAATATTTGATGGAGGAAGGAATGGGATGATAGTAGAAGGTTGTGAAGGAAGGGAGTGGGCCACCGGAACTCTCACGCGCTAGAGGAAATGCAACAGCGGAAACTGTCATTTCACACCTATATTATGTGAGAGTATGGTATTACAGCGGTCAAGCCGGACCCATTTATGGACTGCAGCCAAACTCGCCACAGCATTACTCTATATCAATCAATATGTTTAACAGTGAATATTTTTAAGAAATTTTAATGTCAATATTAATGCAGTAGCAATGCCAGCATTGAATAGATTTTGTAGAATATTCTGGATAAATAAATGGGGAAATAGATATACTAAAAAACATTATTTTTGAAATATTACATACATAATGAAATGATTTGATCATTCCAAAAGGATAAACGAATAAAACTTGAGTGCGTACAAAAATATAAGAGAGTCTGAGCTGCGTTCCCTTTTAATAGAACAATACCAAAATAAACTCTTGTTAACAAGTATTCAATACGTGCTCTAAAAGCACTCGAGTGAGGATACTTTTTCTTAGTAAAATACTTCACAGCTTTCTCGGTACTATTTGAATAATTCATTTCATTGTATTGCATACATTGCATATAATTTGCCTGTGAATACATTATTTATAACTATAATGGTGGTGGTCGTTATTTTAATGATTAGGGCGGTGGTAGACAAGTGGGGAG
>BGZK01003891.1:0-18314 GCA_005406025.1 Eumeta japonica
GTAACATGCACGATGTATGCCACTATTTCCGAATCATCGTGATCGGCCCTAATAAAGAACATTTTTTATTAAATAAAGAAAAATCACCAGAACAATATATTTTGCAAACGTACAGTATATAATTAAATGCTATATTTCTTGTGATCTCTGGACAATTGGCAACTATTAATGCATTCTCTGGACAATCAACAATGGTATGATGCCAAAATGCTAATAAAGCGTGTTTATTATGATGAGCCGGTACGCTAGGCTCCGATAGCCGAGGATGAAATAGATCCCATAAAGCACGCATATACGGGCCCATCTTGTGAGGTAAAAAGGATTTTAAATTAAAAAAAAAATTAATTTTGTATTAAGTACAAAAAAAGCAAAATGCCTACCATAATTTTTCAGTCTTTGAAACCAATGCAATAGCCTAAGAGACTAAAATATGATGTTAGTTTGTGGTGCCATGGACACCAATGTCTGCATATGCTCGGGCTGCACGCATAAGCGCAACAAAAGATTAATAATAGTATGTAATATAATTTGGGCGTCATTGCTAAGCTCACTGAAAAAGTTCAACTTTAATTATAGGTGTTCATTTATAAATTTTTAAATTAGAAATGAAAACTTACCGAAAAACATATGATGAAACTGATGATAATTTATGTAATGAATGTGTGCGGAAATTCGCTCTAAATGGTTGAGAAGGTACCAAAGAAACTAGCAAATATGCGGCAGCTGAAAATAAATATATTTTATTTATTTGTTTGTTTTTGTTTATCCATAAACAAGATGTGATGAACAAAAACATTGGCTGAAGTTACGAGCCTAATTATATCGTTTAACGCAAAGAAACAAATGGTAATTAAACTTATTTCAAATTTAATGATCGTTTGTAAAATTCCTTTGGCCAAATACGATAACGATACACCTAGACCTGTGAATTCAGCTATTATTTTGTTTCTAATACAACTGTTAAAGAAAATTTTATTAGAATATTTAGGTTGCTGTTGGCATGTTATTTACATACCATTGCGAACTCTGGAATTGTGATGAGCCAATAAGTATTGCTCAACCCAAGTGTCAGCTGATTGAAGTATCCAAGCATGGGCTATTTTATTTTTAGGTGCCTGAAAAGCTAACCAGTCCAAAGCAGATTGTGGACAATATTCTGCAGCATCCCAAACACGTTGCAAAACTAATTGCGAAAACAAGGCAGACCTGAAGGGCCACCCTGAGTTTCAGTTAATAGAGTTAGCAGCTTAAAGAATGGTCCACATAATTCGGTATGTTTTGTAACCGAAGCAAATAACATCGTTATAATTTGATTAGCTAAACGTTCATCCCAGCGACAGAGAGCATGTATTAAGTGCTTAGTTTGATGGGGATTAATGTTATCTTTAATTTGTTGATAAAGGAAAGGAAATCCCTGTTTTTTTGTTGACAAAAATTAAATTGATAAGAAAATCTGATGTTTTTATTCATTATATGCATATTAAATACATACCTTTCCTCCAGCTATAGCATTATAATCTTTAGTAGATAATTTTAATCGTAAATCTTGTCCTCGAGAACGTTCCACTAAACTTGCTACCAACGCTATCATTTTATCCAATGATGCAGGTCTTGTTTTATCAACAGATAAAGCTTCATCAGAAGAATTGTCATCGTTATCAGAGCCAACTTCAAGCTATTTAATTTCAAAAATATATAAACAATTATGATAAGAATCATCAATTTTCTATTGTTCCGTGTTTGTTGTTTATATATTATTTGCAAAATTTTCATAAAACAACAATTTCTGCTTTCATAATAAAGTAATGTGATTTAAGTAGTGGATAATAGTTTTTACCCTTTACTCCCGTAATTTTAAAAAATTATATACATAAGTATGAATTTAAAGGGTTTTATTCTTAAATAAAATCTTCTTTACAATTGAAATATTATGTTTTCGCACAATTGAAAGGCAAAACGTTTGTTTCAAATATTTCTAGAATACGGTCGATTGTGTCGATCGCTTGCGACACTAATTATTTTGCTCATCGCTATTCACGTTATTTTTTAATGTGAGGAATCAGTTTAAATATTATAAGACCATTGAGTTATTTATCTTTAACTTTTCAACCGTTTCTATTCTCTTTTGACCTGAAGCAATAAATTTGAAATTTGAATTGGCTGCAATAGTAAATAATATAATAAATATCTAGTGCAATATCTATAGTCGCTTTACATACATATATAAGCTTTCACCTTATACACTGTTTTTTATTTATGTTTTGTAATCAGTTTTGAAATATTCATTAATGCTCAGATGAAGCTATATCAGATGGAGATTTTAAGTGTTGCATATACAGTTATTAGTATTCACAAATTGTAAATCAGTAATATTTTCATTTAAATTTGCATACTTTGTAATATTTGTTACTTTGTAATATTATGGCAAATAATTATGTATGTATATTAACTTTTGTAACTTACATTATCATGTGTCTTATTGCCCAGGTAGAAGTCAGCCACACTTTTAATTACCCTATGCGAAGCAAAACACTGTCTCTTATCTCCCATTCACGAGAATTCAAAAACAATCAAAGAACTCTGATAAATGCCTCAAGTGAGCTTTAGCACCATGTTCCATTAACAGTATGAGCGAGCTTATAAATCTAGTAACACAAGAGGCATTGCCAATTATTTCTTTTCCATCGTTATCGGTTTCGGTTTTCAAATACAAGTGAGAATGCGAGAACTGCAGAGAAAAACATTCATACATATGTATATATTTATATAAATTATAAATTGAATGCGAATACCGCCTTTGTATAGTGGCATTTTAATGTACATATTTCTCTAAACCAAAAGTATCGACTTTTCCTGAAGTCAGTAACTCCGTTCTGTATTTTTCGCATCGAGAAAATTTTCACATGTAACAAAGAAATTGAAAGAAATATAATGTAAATTGAAACAAAAAAGTCACTTTCTCGCACAAGTGTCTCTGTATCGTCGGCATGTGAGAACTACTTGTGTTGCAATCTTCATTTTATATACAGTGGCATTGCAGGCCGCTGCTTCATTTAGTGACATTACCTAAGAATTACTTTAAATAATTGTCCACAAAATAATACACAATTACTATGCTGATAATATTTAGTTTTGTCGTAATCTTCATTTTATTTAAAAGACATTATAGGCAGTTGTTTCATTTGGCCACACTGGCTAAAAGCCAGGCTTGGACAAATGTTAGCCTTATTTTCGACGAATTTCACGGAGTTTGTTTTGTACAGTCCACATATTGTACGCAGCGAGAATTATGCAGGGGTGGCGCAAAACTAATCACTATATCGTATAAGTGTGTAATAGCTTTGCAAATAGAGATTTACGTTAAGCATATCTGGCATTAGTAAACCAGTACACAGCTACAGATTGTTCACAAATTTTATTGGCAAAACCTACAGGAAAATAAATAAAGCCAAGCTCGGTAAGAATGTAGTTTCAACCAGACAGATGGTGCAACCCCATAGCCACAATGGATATTGTGATTTCTCAGTCGCAGTCCTTAAGAACCATATTTGAGAGGAATGCGAACAATATTACCACAGTTATTGCGAAAAGTTATGGAAAATGCAATAAAACAGGCACAAATATGTATCAAAACATGGCTGATATCATATTTTCCAATTAACGAAAAATATTGTACAAATATAAATTTCCATCAATCAAAATAAAAAAAACTTTTCGAGCTTCAAGAAATCTTAGCAAAATATGTTTTCTTGATGTTGGGCAATCCTTAAAAATTCTGTTAAATCAAGCCGAATCAATACCGTTTGGTAGAGTAAGAACAGTAATGTAAAAGTATAGTACGATTATTGGTAAATAATCCCCAGGGACAAGTTTTGTCTTGGTGACTTCCTACATTCTGCTTTCGGGTTATAGAGGGTTGGTAATGGCGGTCATATTTTCAGAGATAATAGAATATGGCAATGCCATAGGATTGCTCTTTAAACTTTAAGGGGATCAGTACCATGAAAGTTGGTAAGCCCAGGGTGATTCTTAAGGGAAAAACTCTGCCAACTGTGGTTGAGGTGCAACATGGTATGTAGTGTAGTGATTTTGTAGACTTGATCTCACATAGGAATATAGGCAAATGTGTGTTGGCAGCGCTGCAAATGCTCTTCAGACTGTTCTACGAGGTTCCTGGGAGGATACTAGCTGGCAAATTTAAGGCATGATGCTCACTTGTTGGCTTCGAGCCACTTGTCGGTAATGCTGCGGCTCTAGAATGCTCGAGTGCAGGAAGACAGCTAGCTCGAAAAACCTTAGCAAGAGCCTATTTATGTTCCATTACATTAATGAGTTTCAAACTGCAACCTGTCATTGACAAGTACGCCAGGCATGGTGGTGTGGCATGCTTTACCATAACAAGTGGATTTGGTCCACCGTCAGATTAGTCCCTAATGGGAGGTGCTGACGTAAAATCAAATTAAGATTTATAAGACTAATGTCAATTTTAAACAAAAGAAGATAGCATTAAAGACTTTTTAGCTGTGGTTTCATATCCGCCCCAATAATCATCAGCACCCGTCTCAAACCCTTCAGTTTAATAAATTGAAAGATCTTGCATTAAAATATACCAAAAGTAGAACACTACTTTGAGGAAAAATTCAACTTAGGGATACTCTTCATGACACCAACAATATGTAAAAATTGCAGTAAAATAAGTAAAAGTGATTTGCTTTATTATTACAGTATACAAGAATACTTTGCAATTGTTTTCTTTAAATACGCTATTCTAGACAAAAATTTTGTCAAAGATTGAAAGAAGAAGAAGATGAACCTTGTCTAATTTGGTGTATATTTAAATTTTCGAATACGGAAAATGATTAAAACTTACCGAAGCCGCTGTATAACATGTATCACTAAACGTTGGAACATTTGGCGAACCATTTGATTTGGGCATTGTATTAAAACTTGTACTGGCCACCAGGGTTCAATTGACATGTGTGTCAGAAACCACTCACAGGCCTCTTGACTTGCATTAAATTGTTTTGTTAACAACTCCACCCATGGAACCATAGTAGGCTGCAATCAAAAACAAGAAACGGGTTATGGTGCAAGATACCGAAGCACTTAGTAATTAATACATGTACATATGTATGTATAATTTAAATTATTATATAAACTTACTTTTTCTTTGGCGTGTATGAACGTTTCTATGAAAAATGAAACCGACAATTTTGCAGCCATGCAAGTAACATCTTGTTGCGAAATTAGAGTTTGTGGTATATGACCGCAAATTTGCCACATAAAGCTTAAAAAGGATATACAATGCAAAGTAATAAGCTAAATGTGGGAAATTTTATTATATTATTTTCTTACTTGAAGTAGGTATGTTCGAATATATTTCGATCCTGTAAAAAATGCCTATTATCTTATATCAGTCCTCCAATTCTTTGCTTAATTGTGGTCTCCATCGATTCTCACTATGTTTTAGCTGTGGAAGATCCTGTCGAAGTTGAAGGGACTTCAGTGTCTTGTTCTGTCTTTGGAGCTTTTTCATTATCACTTCCATCTTGGATTTCACAATCACTCTTTTATAGTTCTCCTCTGTCCTGTTTATCACCTGGGTTTTCGGTTTCCGTCTTATTTGTTGTGTTATCACAATTATCGCCCGGCTTATCCTGAAACATCCACATCAATTTTCGAGTTGTTTGCTCCTGCATAGCACATGCACTCTTTTCATGCTCCTCAACTTTACTTGTAACGTTGAGTTGCTTATCAGTTAGATCTGTTTTGTTAAAGGGCTGTTGGTTGGCGACGCTAAAAGATGGGCATGTTTCTCTTTTAAATGTTCTGCAAACGCCTTTCGTAAAATAACATATAAGCAGAGTTTGTCTTTTTCGAAACTAAAGTCAAATACTTTTCTGTTACAGAGTCATAAGTTTTGCTCTGAAAATTTTAAATAAGTTTTATAAAAATCAAATACATTGCTTGACTGGCATGGCATACCGTCATTTCACCACCAAAGCATTCGGCTGCTATTTGTGAAGGATCGAATGGTTTGACCTCGGCATCGTTAAATAAGAACCATCTGTCATGTTGCATGGCCGATTTATTACGTTCTTTAATAAAACTGTAATAGTGGCCACCGTCAGCTGTACCAGTGTGCACTGTCACGCCTACCAATTCATATCTTCGCAAAAATCGAATATATTATTTATAACTTAATTTGTTAATTTTTTTTTAATTACTCCAAACACTCTTCTAAGTCATCTTCAAGATCATCAATTTTATTATCACACGTTCCTTTTTGCGTTTTCACGATCCTCTAAAAATTTGTTTACAACATAATCGAGAACATTTTTCTTTTTTGTGGGTGATGAACCAAGACTTACCTTTGTATTGATGTGGCATAAGTGTCTTTCCACATAGTCAGAACATATTTAGACGCATTGGAAATGAAAAGTGAGTATTTACTTTCTCTTTAAGCATTGTCACCATGTTGAACGTGTAGCGCATTGTATTGAAACAGAATCTGCGGTAGCTTTTGAAGCATGCCCTCTTCTCAGCTCTAACTTTTTTGCCACACTGTGAACAGGTGTACATATTATCGCCTTCTAAAGTATCTTTGACAGTTACTTCATCTAAAGATTCTTGCAAATTGCGCATATCAGCTACTTGGCAACGAACTGTATAGAATTCTTCGGCTGTACGGGAAACATGATCGCAATCCAAAGATACTACATTATTGCTTAGAGTACCACAGAACAGACGTTTGACTAAATCTTTAAGATCAGGCGTCATTTCTTCCAGTTTCGATACTAAATCTATGAAAAATTCGGCCATATCTTTTTGCTCGCCCGTATTTAAGGGCTGATGGTCCATTTGATATACTCTACAAAAGGAACGAGGGTTGTAAGCTTTACGTTCAGTTCTAAAAGATAGGCAAACATTCGTTGTAATTCTAGCAGTGTTGGTGCATGTTTCTGGGCTTCATTAGGTGGTATTCGTAAAACAGCTGCCCTCGCTTGAGGCATCATATATAGATGCTGAATGCATGAAGCCATGTAACAAGTTGCACCTAAATTTGTAAGACCTACGTAACCACATTCTGGCGTCCTTCATCCTGTGGCCAATAATCAAGGATAAGGAGGCTTTGGTCCAGGCGTATGTTGGGCCAAGAGTTTACTGTGCAGAAATATATAGTTCTTAGCACAATTTTTGCACAATTCCACTAACAGGTCATAGCTGCAGCTCTGGATGTGGCAGATTTACATTTGGGTTTTGACGATTGTGGGGCGAAGGCATATCAAACAAGAACTCAAAAATTTGTTCTATGAACTGTACAGCCTTGGAACTATATTTAAATGTTGGATCATATTTAACCAAATTGGACATGAGATTAATCAAACCGACCAAACCATCGTCCTGCATACCGTAACGGATCTCATAAAAATCTCTTGTTAATATACTTTGAGCTACTGATTGGCATAATTTTTCAATGTCGATGGCCTCCTCATTAAATGATGACGACTCGAGAGATGATTTGATCATTTCTGGCGACAATGTATCTACCAATCTTGCTAAAAGCCAAAAGTAATCACGACAAGCTGGCCCATATGGTTCTTTGCCATCATCACTCAGCATGTACGGACTGTGATGACTGTATGTCATTTTTTCAGCCACAGATAAGAAAGAAATCAATTTCCTTAATAGTGGAGCTAAAAGTAACTGATATGATTGTGAATTTCCCAAACATATGCGATATAAACCAGCACAAATTTCTCGCCTAACAGCTGGTTCAGGATCTTCTAGGATGAATTTTTGCACCCAATTACAATATTCTGGATGGGCCCATAAGGCACCGGGCGTCTGAAGATGCATGGACAAAACTAACCATAATATTCGTAGCAAATTGTACAACCTAGAGCCTTCCCAAAAACCAGTTCTTAAATGATGGTATTGATAAGCTGAAGTAGTGGCCAGATAATTTGAATATGCCTCATCGTTTAATATGGCTGATAGGCGTTTTAAACAGGGATCGACTGACATCATTTCCAGCATAAAGCCTTTAGGCTTTGATATCATACCAACATATCTTCATGAAGTCTTCTTCAAAGCCCAAAAGCCAAATAATGCGCAGTAGGCTGGCCAAACAATCATGACGCCATTCATTAAGCAACTCCTTGGGATACGAGCTTTGCTGCAGCTTACCCGATATAAAATATCAGCCAAATGCTTCAGACCACCGCACTTAATAAAAGTCTCCTCCACTTTGTATCAAATATCGAAGTGTTAAACAATTCCATAGGAGTTGTTGCGGACGAGTTTGATGACTCAATTCCAGAATCAGACTTTTTTTGGTTTTTCCCAACTTTTAATGGATTATTTCTTTGTCATTAACAACACGATCGCTATTTTGTTGATCACTTTCGGAATTGTTTGATGTAATCATGGACAAATTGATGTCTTTTTGAGGTGTTGCAAATTTCTGATGATCCATTGTACTATTAGCAGCCTTTTTGAAATCAATTGAATCTACACTATTGCGTCTTCGGATATTAGAGCACCCGCCACCTCCACTGCCACCCGAACTTGATCCGTTTCCGCCACCCCCACCACTACTTCCACTGCTCACACTTCCACTATTTCTTTTATTTTTTGCCAAAGAACTTTTACCTTGCGGTTGATCCATTACCGTTATGTTGCCATTCGCCCACTGCAACAGGGCGATCCACGTTGATGGAAAACACTATTTTAATGCCAAACTCTCCACAATATGCAAGGAATACATAAACTTTTGTAAATTCGAAGGATCTAAAAGCTCACACAGCTTCTGTTTGATTTCTTTTCCTTTATTTATTTTCTCATCTTCTGTATCCATTTGCTCCCCAATTGCCCAGTCATTTGTTAATGATTTGAATGCATCTAAAATCATGGGATTTGTAGGTAATATTGCCAAAATATCCCATACTCTGCGGGATAAAAGTTGAGCTTTAGTGTGCAATTGCAAATTATTTGGTTGCGGTTTCATATCCCCTAAAGTTTGCATAAGACAAAAAAGTTTTTCAAAATATTTTGGCTGCAGCAATAAAACAGTGGGTAGACATTCTTTTGGCGGTGGCAGTTGCATCGAAGGATGATCAACATTAGTTTCCTTACGACGTGCCCGACCACCCAATGATACGTACACAATCTGAAAAAATCATTTTAAATCATCCTTACTATGGCTCAAAGTCTTCCAGAGTTTGTAAAGGATTAAACCTATCTTAAGCTATTACAATCTGTCTAAAATTGCGAGAACCCAAATAAGCTCGATTATGTAGCTTAAAATAAATTATTTCAAAAGAATGCTTTCAAGGGACAATGGACGATTTGCTTTTTAAAGCAAATATGTAACAATTTTGTCGTGGCTCTGCTCAATTATTCGACATCTTTCTTATATCTCAATTGCGGCATACAGATTCTTTTTAATGTTAAATTGTAGATTTTAAAACTGAATGAAACAAACTCGTATGTTGTTTTGCACCACTTATCAAAGTCAAGTCATGACTGAAATCCTTATTTAAGTGTTAATTAAATTTTATACGAAAGTAGATTCAGCACTATGAGCATTATAAAACCTTAATACCGACAATAACTGATCAAGTCCCTGTTTTTTTACAATTTATAAAGTAGAATATAAAAGAAGCCGACATAGATTGTTTGAATATTTAAACGTAATCGTCTCAAAATATTGCGCATTATAGAATTAAATAGTTTAATTTTATTTATTTATTTATTTAATTGTACTTTAGAAAGTAAAGTATAATTAAATAAATAATACACAATATGGACCGAGTAACTGAGACCATATGCCCAAGATGGTATTAGCAGAATATTTATTGGTTCCTGTGACTGACTGTTCACAACCTAAGGCTTCACATAGGAAATGGCAGCAACGTGGTTGACAATGAAATTCCTCAAAATAACCGCAAACGATACAGTTAATTGAGACCAATCAATCAACCAGTGCGAGTGAGACGCAAAACTCTCGAAGGCCAAACAACAACAACAAGCCTGACCGTTCTGCACGAGCTGTTCTTCAGCCCAGAGTTGCTTTACGACTGAAATAGTTTAATATTTGGCAGAGTGTTATTTTCATATTTCCGGGCTTGAAATTGTTTTTTTTTCTTTAGTTGACAATACTGCTTTATTTGATAGTTGCGTTTTTATTTATCAAAATATTAATTCTGTTTGTAAAGCTTCTCAAGCATATATTTCGTTGAAGGTATTCAACTCGTCACTAGACTCGAAAAATTGTGCAAACATTTTCGAGTCTACTGACTTATATATAGATAGCTGAAAACAACTAAAGGGGTTTTGAATCAATTGCTTGGATATTATTTTCCATTATCTTGTTGTTCAAGTTCAATTTTCAAATTATTACTTGTGATTAATATTTCTTAAAAACAAGAAAAATAAAAAATTCAGACTTAGCTGGGATACAGTAACCTACTAATTATCAGAACCGTCGCCGTGAACTCGGACTTGTGGTTAACACAATATTTCTGCAGTGGGATTTCAATCCACTAGTCATCAAGCTCAGTTTTACTTTCTGTTTAATTATGTATTTATTTATTTGCATTTGTTGCTTTGGCTGATCTTCTCGCCTTTAATCAACCAGTTGATCTTCAATTGATCAAAATAATAAATTATAATACCTGTAAAGCAAATATGTGCATAACAATTTTTGAATTTTCAAAAGACATGTTCTAGCACAAAGTATCATTGTATAGCGAATAAAATTGACTAAAATGCTTGTTTACAATGTTTACAATAATTTGTAACAGACTGAATATTAACAGCAACAATCTTAAACATTTATTCAAAGGCAAAGCATACAGAATTTAATTTGGGCATCTTAATAATGTTTTATTATTGTTATTGTTCAGCCTAATTACCTGATTATCCTTAAATCCAGCATCCTTAAACTTCTTTCATCATATTCTGAAGTCAATTCCTGACCCTGTGTGATAATGCGCAAGGCCCCTCATAACAGCAGACCCAAAACTGGAGCTGACACTCCTGAATTGGAAGTTCCTTGCAAATTTTCCCACCTTTAAATACAATGCGCATTGTGTACTTGTTTTAAAAATAAAAAATATATGCATACCATTTAGATATTTCTGCTTTTAAATCTGCGATTAAATCGCATGCATGCATGTGTAGAATTGATTTTCTGATAGACCAGCTGGTTGTAAAATAATTCGTATGGCCGGTCCTGACCCTTCATTTTTTAGATTGCTGTGAGATCCAATCCCCTGACCCTCAATGGCCCAACGACGTAAATGAAAAGCATAACGTCGACGAAAAGTTTCTAAATGGGTATTTAATAGCATCAAGCCGCGCTGTACACACATTAGGGCATTATCATCTTCATTGTTACTGGGCGGAAGAAACATATTTAATTATTTTGCCGATATTATAAATATTAAAAATTAATGTTACCATTCCAAGGCGTTTGCAGCTTGTACAAGATTTTCCATGCATTGTGACACAAATTCCTTTTCTAGACGCAATTGCTGTCCCATATAATACATATTTATGTATTGTATGGCTGCCAGTGATACTTCTGTGTTATGAGCTCTTAAGGCTATCTTCCATAAATGAAACATTCCCACAATATTTGATGAGTTTGTCGATATAGAATCAGTTTGTTTTTCATAATGTGCTATGGCCATGCGAGCCATGCTACAGAGCTGCTGAAACAGGCCTAAGCCAACCATAGTAAAGTCTTCGGGGCGCAATTCGGGCAATTTCTTTAAGTATAAATGTTGCAGGGCTTCCAACCCTAATGCATGCTGATCGCCGCCTTTCGCAGGATTGCAGCCAAGAGAAATAACAATCGGCACATTCGGGATCATGGGCCAACCATTCCCACAAAGCATCCACCTGCTCTAAGCTTAAGCTAAACAAAATATCATAGGAGAAAAATTTAAATTGTTTAATATCCAAAATTACTTATTAAAAAGTTATTCTAACCGGAAATTTTTCGGCGAGCCCATAGATGAAAATATTGAACATAAATTGTAAACGCACCGACACTTGCGTCTTGTGATTATACAATGATAAATCAGTTTGCTGATATTCGTTTCCCTTTGCCCTTTAATATGTCCATATGCCGCTTGGCATAGTGTTTTATGTTATTAAAGAAATGGTACATCATTCGGTGTTGGCGCTCAATACATGGTAACTTGATGTATCGGATGGCCGAACTGTTGAAATGACGCAAAAGTTTTGGCAATAAGCGCAATGATACAATAACACTTTGTTGTTGCCAAATTTTGCAAACAACCTTCAATGAATTTCGTGCGCAACTGACGATCGTTACTAAAGCATAAAGTGTGGCTAAAGCCTTTTCTGTTTCCATTGCTAAAGATTCGCCGCTGTGTCTGAAGAAAATTTACAATAACAAAAGAAAAAATATTCAAAAATTATTCGTTATTGAGAAACAGAAAACAAATGAAAATTTTAGCTGCCAAGGGAAACATTTTTCTTTATAAAGCGCTGCACATTAAAAACTAGGGTTAAGTTACATAAAAAGCTTGTCAAAATAAGCGGTTACTAAAGATCAAGGGCATATTTCTCAAAAGTTACAAGTGTTATATTTACAAGTAAAATACATTTAAAACAAAAACAAATTTATAAGTTTGTTGTTTTTCTTTTATATATTTTACTTGCAGTACTTCTACCTGTATTTATGAGAAATTGTCCCGTAACGGCTTCTTCAACTGCCATTAATGTGGTACATGTTCCATAAAAGTCGTAATTTTGAAACAAAATGGTTCTTACATACTACAGATTGTGACGTTTTACCCAAAACAATAATGCCCAAGTCTTAAGTCTTCAAATTTACTTTTCTTGTCTTCTTTAAGAAAGTATCAATCGCCATAATTTATCACAAAAATCCTTTTAATTGAAGGGAAAACTCCAAACTTGAGCCCGATTAAAAATTAAAATAATTATAAAATTAAAATGAGAAGTTCGAATGATTAAAAATAAATTAATGAATTATTTATATTGGTAAAATTTAAATTAAAAAAACACTTAACATGAGATCACTCTTATATATTTGAAAGCCTCTAAAGCATTAGTTTTTAGTTTTCTTATTTTAATTAAAATTAAATTACAATGCTGGCATGTGTTGCATATTAGTAGCAAAAAAAAAAAAATTATGCAAACACACTGAACTTATTATTATTTATTTACGAGTGAAATAAAATACATACTTATGCTTTTGTTATAACAACAAAATATACTAAAACTGCTAAGTAGGCAAATAATTAGAATTGAATTACACCAATCTTATAATTTTAATACTTACAATTTTATCGTCTTGCAACAAATCCCACAAAGTGTATTTCCTGGTTGACAAACATTGTGAATTTTAAATGTTGGTTGCTGTGGAGAGGAAGATGGAATATTTTTAATTGTGTCCTTTCAGCCACAACATTACTTATGTCAACAATTTCGCCTTCATTATTATGCTTAACATAACCAGAAATTATTCCAGCTGCAATGGCTTTTGCCACCATTTTATTGGCATTTTCTTGAAACTCTTCCAGGTTTGAAACTTGGATTGTCCAATACATAGAGGCATTTGCCGTCCTTGATAGTCTAATAATGTTTGTTGAGCATTATCTGTAGCAGCAGCTGCTAATGCAGCGCTGCCGCTACATTAGCTTCAGTTTTCTGCATAGACATTGCAGTATGAGCGGCAGCCATGGCTGCAGCCGCAGCAGCAAATGCTGGAGGCATAGTGTTTTGTGCGATACGCTGATTGTGCACATTTACCAATGATGTGATATCTTGTGTGTGCGTATCCAAATCGTCAAATTAACAAAGTAGTGACCTTATCATTATGCTGTACGCGCAAAGCATTCTGAGGAGGCACGCTGATTCGGAAAATTAGCCAACGACGTTATTTCTGGATTGCGAGTATCCAAATGTTCGTCTAGATCAGCGAATGTAGTTATTTTATCACTATTCTGTACCCGCTGATTCTGCTGAGCAATACAAAGTTGAGCAATTTCATCAGCATAAATATCATCCACATCAAAGCCATCTAAATTTTCTGATTTATTGCTTATGGGTGATGAATAGCTGCCCTCGTTTTCAGCGCCATAAAGTTCACTTATATTTGTTTCTGCTATAGCGTATATAAGGTCCTTCGCCCTGTAAATGTTTAAGCACGGCACTGGGTACTTCTCCGAGTCGCTGCATTCATCACTATCGTTAAGTAGCTCGCATTCCCATCACCCTCATCAGCATCGTCAGCATCATCACTTGAGGGCATCGTCTTCGCCCCCATCACAAATAGCTTCTACAATTTCATAAGCTAAACGTGTCAAAGGAAGATTGTTGTTATTTTTGCGACGCTTACGTGATTTCTTACGATGTACATTGTCAGATCCTTTTGTAGATCTTCCTCACTGCTTGAGTTATCGATAATGTTAACAATGCGATGATTTTTTATTCTAAAATTTATAATAATAATGTGTTTTGGTTCATATCGCAATTTAAAA
Source organism: Eumeta japonica (assembly GCA_005406025.1). Lineage (NCBI taxonomy): Eukaryota > Metazoa > Arthropoda > Insecta > Lepidoptera > Psychidae > Eumeta > Eumeta japonica. The sequence goes on from BGZK01003891.1 coordinate 14,544, forward strand.
AGAGATAAATCATTTGTCTTACTTAATGTCAGCTTTTGAATTAATCATATTAACATCCTCCTCAGTAATTTGTTTAGTTTTCTCTGATGTTGGATCACAAACATGACGCCTGCGTCTTGCCTGCTTGCAAGATGGTACACCAGTATCAGAGGAGCAAACATTTTCAATGTCTATGGGACTTTTGCGCGCACTAGCTAAGCTGCTATCATCACCATTGCCCTCATCGGAATTGCTGCCATCCATACTACCGCTGTCCGAACTAGTAGCAGCCATTATCTCATTCTCCAAACTGATTTGCGAGCGAATCTTATCGCGTGACCATATAAGTTTAGTCAAAGCCGAAGCTATATAAATACTTTGTTCAGGTGTGTTCTTTTGGATCCATACGACAAAGTAGAGTATACAAATACATTGCTGGTTTGGGAGCCAAATTTTTTACTAATGATGGCAGAATGTCAAATATTGTTTTGGAGCAGTGTTTTAGTTGCTGTGTGGCTTGCCAAATTAATTTGATGTGTTCCTCAGTTATTTGATTTTCCATTGCAAGGAAATTTAGAGACAACATGCGCCTGCTTTAAAACCTCCACATGAAGATTGGGACCAAACAAATGTTGTATTATTTGATTCTCCGTTAACCAATCTCCAATTTTATTTGCTACCACCTCGACTTCACCGACCACAGATTCAATTTCACCAAATATATTTATATGTGCATTGATTTGAGTTATACTTAAAAATAAAAATTAAATTTATAACAAAATAATTGCACAAAATATTTGCATGAATTTCTATCTTAAACTTACCAGCCAGCCTCATTGTTAGAGTGGTTGAGTAAAGTACTTGAAAGCTAAAGCTAAACCTTCTACATCAAAACTTATCGATGCGTCTAGGTGGATCTCGTACAGCAGACCATACAAAATCAGCCATAGCACGCGTTGCAGCAGTTCGTAGATTTTGATCAGACAATTTACACATGTATTGTAAAATTTTACTACGCAACGGTACAAATAATTGTACAACACAGCCATAATGCAACCATATTTTTTATATTTGAGATAGTTGCAGTATAGTATGTGCTGTGGTTACAGGCAAATCGGGCTGATCAAAACATAGCATAACTGCAGCAAAGCCATTAGAATTACAAAATAAACTTGTATTTCTTAGCAAATAAACTGGTATTTCATTATCATGAAGATCGCAAAATATGGCTAAATGCTGAGCTTCTTCGGCAGAGATATCATCCAAACGTGCATGGGTTCCATGTTTGTAAGCAACATACAATGGAAAATTAAGTAAAAATGCTTTAGACACGAGTAAGAGAAGCTTTTCAACTTCGGGTAGTATCAAGGCTCCCTCAGTATATTGTGATGTAGATGGGGATGAAGTGTTCGATGTTGTTGCCACGGAAGATGACGGCGTCGGGGATGTTGAAGCCGAACCTTGTGAAGTTTGTATTGATGTTGCGCCAGGTGAAGAACAAGTTGTATCTGTGATAGAATTATGGGCAGTATCTTTTCTTGCGTTGAACTCTTACTACTGGTTGTGTCAGTAGATGTTTGAGAAATTATTGCATCATTTTTGGTTTGATTTTTATCATTATCAATTTCTTTTTCCTCTATTTTACTTTTATTTTCAGTAGAATCTTTAGATTCATTCTGTTTTTCTGCTTGCGAATGGGCTACAGATTGCGCGCTACTTGTAGTAATTTTTTTATAATCTTCTATTAATTTTTTATGTGTTTTAAATGATAGACAGCCAATTATATCATAGATTGTACGACTAAATTAAAACGTTCAAAATTTTTGATATCTCTATATAAGCACATACACTGCCTTTGGGGCCAGACATTAGTATCCAAATGCTGTTTCAATTTCACTTTTATAAAGAATCGCATCTTAGCATCTTGATTTATGATTCGGGCTTCATCTACGAATTTAGAAAAAGGATATACATGAGCCTAAATCTCATCATTTTCAAAAACCCTATTTTAATTGAACGCTGTTAAAGCAAGAATTATACCGAAATCAGGATTAACGTGCACCCAAATCTCTTCTAATTCATGCTCGTAGTTAGAAGCGATTGCTCAAATTTCAAGGCTTATCTCATTTATTTAGGAAAAAAAATTCGATGAGAATTAAGTTAATGCTCTTAATGATCCAACAAATACTAAAAAAAAATTTAAATAGTAAAACTTAAATGTCTTTCTTTTTAAATTAGATTATAACATGGTAGGAAACCAAAACTAATAACGGTATAACGTTGCGTGCCGGTTCCGATTCAGTAGCCGTAACGTTAATGTTATTTTCGTAGCTTCGCTAAAGGTATTATAGTTATATATCGTTGTTATGTGTTGATTTGCCGGTAAGCCTCTTAAGATTGTTAATTAATTCAACTAGTAAGAATTTTAAAAATGACAATTCTTTGTATATGTATGTATATATACTTTTTCTGTTAAAAATAGTGCTGCCCCGTGAGAGGCCCATCAGGCCCAAGACCATCGGTTATAAGTTCGTTGTAATCGATTTTCGCCTATAAATTAGGTACAAAACTTAAACATTTTTGAATATGCTTCGTTTGCAAATTAAATATATATAATACAATTTTATTTGAAATTTTATATTTTGGGTCAAAAGACCCTTTAGTTGTTTTTGTCTGGTCTTTCAGCATGTCTATATGCCGCCGACATTTCGCTGATGCTACTCAGCTCGTCAGTAGACTCGAAAAACCTTGTTGAATATGAAGGGAATATATAATACAATTTTTAAGAAGGATGATGTGATGATTCTTTACCATTCCACACATTCATATATTAAAAGTGCTCTGAAATCATCAATCTATTTTAAAATGCAAAACTACCGAGTTTTAGTTTACTAAAGGTTTACCGCATTTTATTTTATTAACTTATTCATAGTAGTTAAACGTAGGGTATTTCCTTTCCTGTTTTATTTATTATTCTTTTTTTTTTGTAATTCGAAAGTTCTCTTTAATATTTCTGTTTTTGACTCGTTGTGCCTATTCCTAAGGCTTCTTACATTTTAAATTAATTGATTGCAAATTGTAGTCACAGAAAAAATTGATATCGAAAAATATTTACCTAAAACTTGTTAATTATTCTTTTAAATATAGGTACCTACACAGAAATCAAACATTTTTATACCCCTATAATAATGTATTTTCAAACCTATACGATCAAATAAAATAACGTGCTTATATTCAAATATTATGGCATTTTATATCAAATAAAATTATTCTCTTGGCTCTATCGAAACTTTCTTGTGTAAAATTCTTGAAAGGTGATTTGACGTTGTACTATTGAAGTCTTTAGATAGATAAACATATGTTTTAGTTGTGAGCATGTCGATTTATTATCAGCTAGTTTAAATTACGTACTCACATATAAAATCCATGATAAATTTTGTTTGAGTTTTAAAGAAGTGATCGAAACTTGCTTGTTTAATTTATATTTTACAAACAGTAAACTTATATTTACTGCAAAATAACCAAACTAAATCAATGTATAGCATCAAATAAATATGTAGCTAACATATTTAAGAAAACAAAATTTACAATTTAAAACATCAAACAAACGAAACTTATAATAATTATAGGCATGTGTTCAAATACCAGTAAATCAATAGATCTCAACTGCAAATCAAAAATGAATATAAAAAAATACACTTTTTAATAATTTTCAATATTTAGACGCAGGCAACAGTTACAGCAATCGATATAGTGAATTTTTCTTGTAATTGACGAAATCTGCAATTTTCA
>BGZK01003892.1:0-18306 GCA_005406025.1 Eumeta japonica
AGAAAACTTAACAGGAAATTTCAGAAACAAACATTTCATATTTTTATTGTAATTTTGTCTCTACCTAATTTAAGTCTAAGATTACCTTCTTAAAAAATAAATTATTGATAAATTCATCTAAAAAGCTATATATTTATTTAATTATACTTTACAGTAAATTTTGCAAAGTGTATATGCAATACACAAGGGCTGAGTTACTGAGACCATATGGTCAAGATAGTATTAACAGAATATTTGTTGGTTCCTGTGACTGACTGTTCACGACCTATGCCTTCACATAGAAGTGGCAGCAATGTAATGACAATGAAATTTCAAAATAACCGCTAACGATACAGTTAATTAAGACCAATCAATCAACCAGTGCGAGTGAGATGCAAAACTCTCGAAGGCCAAATAACAAAAACAAGCCTGACCGCACTTAAGAAATAATTACGATGATGCGAGAGCTGTTCTTCAGCCCTGAGCTGCTTTACGACAGAAAAGTTTCATATATATTTTGTAATTATGTAAATATGTATAAAAGGTTTTTATTTTAATGAAATTTATATTACTTACATAATCTTCAGAAAAAGAAACTTTAAAAAATTGTTATAATTGTTTCGGTAAACTGAAATTTATTTTTAATTTTATGCCTATCATATTTTACCTGTTGACAAAGGTCACACTGATTTATTACTATCTGAATTAATTCCCTAAGTTTTGGAAAATATATCTTATTTTTAATATTATTATAGGTTTCATTGATTCCCGAATGCATGCTTTCTCTAATGTGATAAAAGGATATTTGCTTAACTGCTTCTACTTCAGTTTCAATATCCTGTGCCCTTATCGTGCACTTGATGAATTCAATCTGGCTATCGTTTGAGTACATATCTATAAGTTTTTCCTGTACTATGTTATAATCATGATCTGAAAGTTCTGAATATATGCCTATCTTTCCCTTTGTGATATAATTCTTAAATATATCACCCATTACATCAAAGTCACATTCCGCTATATAAATTTGTCTTTTTCCATGTACTGTTTTTGATTCCTCTGTCTTATTATTGGTCAATATTATCTGAGTTTTGTATTTGTTAACTATTTCCTCTTTTATGGGAAAGTGATCTAAAAGATTCTCCTCGGCAGAGTGAATTGTTATCATTGACAAGTTATCTTCCTCAATATTGTGTATTAAATTCAAATTGGATTCGGTATCCTTCAAATTGTTTTCGTCCTTCTCATTTTCAAGTCTACTCAGAAAATCTGCTACTCGGTTCTCTTTTCCCTTGATATATTCGATCTCAAAGTCGTATTCTCCTAATTTCAGTAGCCATCTCTGATGTCTTGGGGACATATCCTTCCCTCTGTACTTTGAGTGTAGAAATTTTATAGGTTGGTGATCTGTCTGGATTTTGAACTTTCTTCCATAAAGATAAGGTCGTAAATACTGCACACTCCAAAGTATGGCGAGAAATTCTTGTCTGTAGCGGAGTAGTTTCTCTCGTGATTGTTTAAAGTTCTTGACGCGAAACAAATTGGGTGTCCTTCTTGGGATAAAACTGCGCCTAGGGCATAGTTTGATGCGTCGGTTGTTAAGGTGAATTTTTTTCAAAATCTGGATATCTCAAAATGGGATGTGAAGTTATTAGTAATTTAAGCTTTTCGAAAGCTTCCATATATGTTGGGTCTCGAACGTTTATTTTAACCCCTTTTTAAATATTTTGTTATAGGTTGGGCGATTTTCGCATAATCTTTTACAAATTTACGGTAATATCCCGTAAGTCCTAAAAAGCTTTTTATCTGTTTTCGGTTTTGGTAAAGTTAAGTCCTGAATCGTTTTAATTTTGCTGGGATTTGGTTTGAGTCCTTCCTTTGTTAATATATGGCCTAAAAATTCTGTCTCTCTTTTCATAAAATTGCATTTGTCGATCTGTATTTTTAAGTTGGCTTGTTTCAAAACTCTGAAAATGTCCGTTATAGACTTTATATGTTCTTGAAGAGATGTACTAAATATGAGGATGTCGTCTAAATAGACTACGCAAGTTTTGTTAATGAAGTCTCGTAGTACTTCATTCATGAGTCTTTGAAAAGTTGCCGGGGCATTTTTTAACCCGAATGGCATCCTTATGAACTCATACAGTCCATGTGGTGTCACAAAAGCTGTTTTTCCCTATCCTGTTCTCTTATTAAAATCTGATGGTATCCCTTCGCAAGGTCTAAAGTTGTGAAATATTGAGCCCTTCCTAATTTGTCCAAAATTGAGTCTATATTTGGTAATGGGAATTTGTCGTCAATAGTCACTTCGTTGAGTTTTCTATAGTCAACTACGATCCTATATTTTTTTGTCCTGAATTGTCAGTCTTTTTTGGTACTACTATTAAAGGGCTTGAATATCTTGAACAGCTTTTTCTTATTATTCCCTGCTCCTCCATTTCCCGTATTTGTCTCCTTACCTCCATCTCGTGTTGTGGGGGTAACGATATAATTTGGAATTTATCTGTTCATCTGTCACTGTTCTAATTTCATGTTGAATTTCCATTGTGCTCGTCAATTGATCACCTTCCTTGAAAAATAGTCCCCTGAATTTATTCAAAACTTTTACTATTGCATCGTACTCTTCTTTATTTAAGTGGTCTAATTGTATTCTGTTCCAATCAAAGTTAGTTGCTTCTAGTGCACAAACTTTTACGTTTTTATATGGATTTATTACAAAACTAGTTTTCTTATTATTGAAAGATATCTGTCCTTCCACTAAGTCCAGCATTGTATTGAAGCAATTCATCAAATCAATTCCAATAATGAATTCATATTTTCTTCATTCAATTTAGTCATTTTCCATCTTATCTTCGCAGTTTTTCTACATTAAATTCTAAAGGTGCGTCTGTCAATACTTCAAATCTAATTATATCCTTTCCATTTATTGTACTAAATTCTAGTGGTTCTCTTAATAGCGTCTTTTCAAATCCTGTTATATCTTCATCAATTAAACTTATGTTTGCACCTGTATCTATTAGTGCCTTATATTTCTTATTTTTAATTGTTATTGTTATGATGGGTAGGTAGTCTGATGTCGTTCTAAAAAACTGATCCTGGCTTTGTCGGGATGGAGCTGTGTTACTGTGACACATGTCCGGTTCCGAGTGTCCTGCCAATTGATCATAATTTATTCCTTCGTGATTATGCTCAAAAAATCCGTTTCGTTCTTGCCTAGATTGTGGCAAGCGATATTGGCTGCCTTTTGTCCTAGGGTTTCCTAACTGGGCGGTTTTTGATTGTCATTATCTACCTCATTATTTTCATTATAAATCACTTTATTTACTTGCCTATTCGTTTGAATATTATCTACTTTCATGGGTTCAGTTTGGCTTTGTCTTTGTCATTAAAAATTACCCTGTCCTCTGTTCTGATTTCTATTATAGTTGGGGTTCGGGCCACTTTGTTTATTTGTTTGTCTAAAGGTACTGGAATAACTTCCTCGAAATTTTTTGAATTCTTGCCTAATACAAGTATCTTCATATCTACGTTTCATCATTATCTCTATTATTGTACCTAGATCTCTTTCTGGATATATCTTATCCAATAGTATTCCCTGTGTTATTTCTTTGGCTATATTAACCAGTAAACTATCTACGTTAGATAAATCTATACATGGATCATCTTGATAATAGACACTTAATTCATCATTCTTATATTTAAGATTTTGTAATTCTATAGCTAATTCACTTACGGTATTCACTCGAAGTTCATTAATTTTCCTATAGATTTGATGAGGTTCCAAGTTCGGGCGGTATCTCAACTTCAAAGTCCTTTTTATTGTTTGCCAATTGTCCGGTTGTTGTACATTGATTACTACATTTTTCGCCTCTCCTTGTATATTACGGTAAAAAATGGCTTTTGTTGCTTCTTTCCTTAGTACCTCGTCTTCTATATTGGATAACAGATACTCCACGCTGCTAAAGAAGGAGTTGATTGTTATGTCTCCCATACCAGTAAACGTTGGTAGATATGATACATTTTTATAAATTCTATCGAGCTCGTTAGACTGTTGTGGTTGGAGGTGTTGTTGTTGGAACTGCTGCTGTTGTTGGAACTGTTGGTGTTGTTTCTGTAGTTCCGTGTATGCTGACCTCAGGAGTTCCAGCTGGGCATCTTTCCTGGCCAGTTCGTCTGCCAGATTTACATCTCCAATTTGAGGCTGCTCCTCTATCATTCTGTTCTGGTCGAATTCTTGTTGTCTTCTAGCCCTTGGATTGCTCTTAAAGCTTTTATATGTAGTGGTGGCCACTTTTATTTCGTATAAAAAATGTCCACTGCACCAAAGTTAATTTTATTTCTCTTCTTTCTTTGTTTTCTGGCCCTGGTCACTTTTCTTCTTATTTGATATAAGTGCAGGATTCTCAGAAATATTTTTATGCCACTGTTTTTTTTCTAGTCCTGTTCACTTAATGTGCAGGATTCTTAGAACTATTTTCACTGACACTGTTTTGAGAGAAAAAAATTCTTCCGTTCGATCACTGGATCCTTTTTACGTTTTAAAGGATCCTACCGACTGCGCCAATTATGTTTTCGCGACCGAGTTTTGTTTTAAAAAACTAAATTTATTTTACTTATAAATTTTTTATTACTTTATTAAGACCTTGACAACTTATCGATCGAACAGCAGGAGTAAGACTGACTTATGCTAATAACAATTTCTATTTAAATTATTAAAATTATTGTTTTTGTTCATTGTTCTGCAAAAATGTTAATATTGCATTTTTGTTTGGGAACGGAAATGCAATAAATGTGAGTTGATGATATCCATTGCAAAATTACTTTTCTTACCAAAAAAAATACAATTTTAGTTAATTCTTTTATATTAATTTGGAACGGTTGCAATTCTTGGAACTGCGACCGAAAAATAATTTTGATTTATAATTTTAATCATAATTTCTTTAAACAAATCGGAAATGGGTTTAATATTACGGTTTAATTTATTTATTAGTAATTATATTTGCAATAAATTCATCTATAGCGTCATTTCTTATGTAAGTGTTAGTGTTTGGTTTTACATATTTAACTCGCGTGCACCTCATTTGTTGCTGGCTTATTGCTAGACTAAATGCAAGAGCATAAAATCATGGATTGTAATTTCATCCACTTTTATGTATGGAAATTAAAATTTTGGACAAAAAATGGTTTAAAACAATGCCTTATTACCTCATCATTCTGAATAATATTACAAAACCACGTTTAGTTATTCAATATGACAAAATACATCCAAAATGATTCACTTTATTTGACTTTAATAGAGAAATTTAGTTGGACTTAGCAAACGGAAAGAAAACCTATTCATATTGAAGAATATTATTCAATTTTAACAAAAAATTATGATTTTTTCAAATTAACAGCAATTGCACAGTTACAAATAATGCACATATACATAAGTGCATTGGCATATAAATGTTTATATGCATGCAAGCAATAAATGTGTTGTTAGTAAAATTATTTTTCATTTTTTTTTGTAAAATTTCAAATACATAGTCAAATTAACGAAATATTATTCAAAATCACATCAAAATTCTACGTTAATTTGACAAATTGTTTGTTGTTTCTAATAATTTTATTTACGATGAACTATTGCCATTTTAACAAAATTATATTGAATTTGATTAAAATTTTGTTTTATTTAATAAACTTTTATTAGAATTGACCTATAAAATTGACCTATAAAAAGTGAAATGTAAATATTACTAAAATTTTTGATAACTTGAAGAACAGGAAATCAGTCAATATTTTTTTATTATTATGAATAAAACCCTGCTATTTTAACTATTTTTTCGTTGGTATCATTGGAGCATATTTCTTAATAATTTATAGCTATATATTCAGGCTGTATATGCATATGTATATTGACAATTGCCTTAACTGCTAAAAAAGTAAATACAGTAGCAATACGAAAAGTTGTTTTTGTCTTCGAAAATTTGTTTAATGGTGATTTCCTTTCTGGCAAGTAGCATGCATAACATGTTTGTTTTATACATTTCAATGCAACAAAATAATTTTATGATTTCACACTAAACGTTAATGTTTTTACCGAATTTTGCCTTTTTCAAAGAATACGTTATTTTAAAAAGTTTGTCAATTTTGTGGACTGTTTAAAATTGGTTTTGCATATTGCAATTTTTTCGCGAATTTTCGCGTTTTTGCAGAAGGTATCTACTTTGTAACTGTGTATTGAATTTATAAACAATTTAAAATTTCTCTGTCTTTTGCAAAATTTCGCAAATTTTCTTGCTTTTTCACCAAATTTGGTTTTTTCAAAAGTTTTCGATTTTGTAAACTATTTAAGATATATTTTAGCATTTTGCAAAATTTTCCATTTTAGCATTTTACTTTATAACTGTTTATCGAATTTATAAATAATTTGAGATCTCTTTCTTAGTTTTGCAAAATTTTTACCGAATTTTGTGCTTTTTTACCGCATTTTCTGAACCAGATGTCTCTTTTTATAAAATTTTAAATCTCTTCCTTTACAAAATTTTCAAATTTTCTTGCTTCTGCCAAATTTATTCTTTGCAAAAGTTTGTCGATTTTATAAACTGTTTTAAATACATTTATGCCTCTTCAAAATTTTGCACATTTTTCACTATTTTGCCAATTTTACAATTGTTTAAATATGTTAAAAACTATTTGAAATCGATTACTGATTCTTTAAAATTTTTCTGCACATTTCATGATTTTGCATATATTGAATATGTGCAATAAACCATTTTTGCAATTTTTGCAAGTAAATGCTAGCGGCTTGAAGTAATGTAATGTCGTATGTAATAGCCAGGAAAAACGAACTAATATATAAAATGTACTATTTAAAATAGTTGTTACAGCTCCAGATCTTGTTTTTTATATAAAAAATGTTTTTATATAATTTATTTTCGATATTTCGCTAACAATTTGTTAGCATCTTCAGGAAAAATATATAATTAATTTTTGAGTAATAGAAAAAACAAATTATAAACATGAAAAAATTAAAAAAAAATAACAGTAATATTAAAATCTTTACAAACAAAACAAAATAAAAAGAAACTTGTTCTACGACCAACATTTACTCTTCCAGACAGCAACTTGTTGTTTTCGAACTTCAAAATAATTTTAACAACAAATAAATGTTGCTCGTAGATAATTTGTTTTCTATTACTCAAAAAATTTCGTTCAATATTTGTTATCAAAAATTTTAATTATATATTTTTTCCTGAAGATGCTAACAAATTGTTAGCGAAATATCGAAAATAAATTATATAAAAACATTTTTTATATAAAAAACAAGATCTGGAACTGTAACAATTATTTTAAATACAAATATAAAGATAAAATAAAATAGATACATATATAAAAATGTTCTGCAATACAGATGTCAAAAGTGTATTTTGTTACCCTCACATATTATTTGAGTTCTATACATGGCATATTTCACCACTTATTCGTGTAACATATTCAGAAAGAAATCGACAACTTTTACATGATTGCATGTTTTGTCAGTCTGGAACAGAAACCCTAGTTAAGGGGTTATAAGTGCGACATGTATGCCAAGAATAGAAATTGACATAATGTTCTTTTTAATTCTCATTATTTCAGTTGAAATAATAGAATATGAAGTAAATGTTTGAACATTATTTTCAACAAGGTTTTTCGAGTCTACTGACGAGCTGAGTAGCATCAGCGAAATGTCGGCGGCATATAGACATGCTGAAAGTCCAGGCAAAAACAACTAAAGGGTCTTTTGACCCAAAATAATAAATTTCAAATAAAATTGCTTGATGGCGAATAAATCATTTTTGAATTATTGGATAGTCGCAACTTTTTTTGATACCAAACATTGATTAACTTTAGCCAATTTCTTGAAAACCCTGCTTTCAATTATGTGGCGGATATATATTATTGAGAAAATTCCATTGGTTTCCAAAATAAATGTTCCTAGCTCTTTGTAATTCACTCAATATCCTATATTAATATTATTTTTGCGAATTAGTTTTTTTTTCCTTTTTTTATAGTTGTTATTATTACATACATATTTCAATATGAACAGGCTGATTCATTAAGTTCGGTTTGTTAAGTTTTCTTTCACTCTTTTTCCTTTCAACGAAGAAGGATTTTCTTGTAATTAATTGTAGTGATTAACAACCTTTAAAGGAGACAAGAAAAGTAAATTTGAAGACTTATTAGCTGGGGCTGTTACATATCTGCTATGATACTCATCAGCACCTTTTATCTTCTACAGGTTTGTTATGTCACAGAAAATAAAAGTAAATACAAACCATTCGTTAACTATTTCAACTGAGCAGAATCAAACATCTGATTCACAACGTCAAGTACAAACTAATTTTGCCTTAAATATACGAAACACAGCAGCAATACTATTGTAACATAGTCTAAGTTGTAATGTGTTAATCAGCATTATTTCGAGTTGATGCATATAATAAATATTTTTATTTCTTAGTCGGGTTCATATTTATTTTACCTTGGCAAGGAATACAAAAACTTATTATTTTAGGTGAAAAAATTGCTTAATAGCAGATAAATCATTTTTGAATACAAAACACTTTAAATAAATACAAAACTGCAAGTAATTAAAGTGCGTCACATTTTTTTATTCGATCAAATTTGTTTACCATGCTTAATATATTCCCAAAAAGTAACGACAAAAAGACGTTGCTGTAACCAAGCTGCTTGTTGCAGAACCAATTTTGACAAACTTATAAAACAAGTGCATTTTTATGACCAGTACGTTTTATATTATTGAATGAAGTGAATAAATAAACTAAATAAATATTTTATATGTATTTTTCTTATGCTAAAATTGTTCATAGTCTCGAAGCACAAAGTCATCTTTGTTGATCAATTTCTGTTCAGTTCGTACTAAAGGTTGCCTTCAGGTTCACACCGCGAAATATCTGAATGTACTTACTTCCTGGGGACTCCATGCGCGATAAACTTGGAAATAACTGTCATATTCTATTGATAACACACCATCGACCCGCTGCGCGAAATAATGGTATGCTATAAATAGAACATTTTGCAAGACAGCCATTTTTCCTCTGTTTTCGCTTGCAATATCAAAATTAAAATATACATACATGTGTTTAGATAATTAACTAATATAATTACAACTAAAAGTATTCCGGTGGAAAAGTTCAAGTTAACCGACAAAACGTATTTTGGCACATACGACAATTTATTCACAACATTTTAGATGCTTTGTAGAAAGTGGCACTTACGATATCATATGTCAAATTTAGAAAAGATAAATCGAAACAAAGACTTATTTGTGGTTTTATGTATTTATTCATTATTTTTTAATTCAGACTGGTACAAAGTTATAAAAAAATGTAATCTATATGTAACAGAAGCATAAATTCAGAAGAAAAATATAAAACCCAGTTCTAAAACTCTACTTGGTCTATTTGAATACAGTTCGTGCATTGCGAATAATTGTAGGCCATTAATGCACAAATGATTCAATTGTGCTACGCATAGAATCAACTGGCATAATTGTGTAGCGGAAAGTAAATATCATACGTTTTTATTAATTTATTAGTCGGGTTCAAGTTCATTTCCAAATTATTGCTTGTGATTAATACCTGTTAAAGAAGACAAGAAAAGTAAAATTTTTGGCCTTAGATGGGGAATAGCCAGCCGTTTCATATTCGCCAATAATCATCAGCACCCTTGGTTATGAACTCAGGATTGTGCCAACTATGCGCTCCTTGTAGTGGCGCTTAAACCACACAACCACGAGCTCAATTAATACTTTCTGTCTATATTTACATTTTATTAAACACCAGCAATTATTTTGAGATTTTGCTGTCGTTGTTACTTTGGAATAAATCTTATTCCTAAAGTTATGCCAGCTAATTTTAACTGTTTGCTTGCTTAATTAATTAATTGCAAGTTTCTACACCTGCATGATTTATAATTTTTAAACACACCACTGTACCCTGTGATTGGTTGAACATTTAATATGAAGTAAATATGTTATTTTAATTTTTTCAACGAAATGTGAACAATTTAAAAAATGTGTCAGCATAGCTAATACAGCCTTGCTGCGGTTTTGACCAGCGCAACTGTCGCAATATAGGAGTATATCTTTAACTGTTTTCTTTGGTCTAAGATTATTAGGTACTTATACAGCGCTGTGCAAATTTCATTGCAGCCTCGCTTATCATCACGCTCACCCCACAAATAACAATAGCCTTTTCTAGTACCGTTTTCATAAACGCTGAAATTGTAGTAGACATACTTGCGTGAATAAGAAAGGTTTACATTTTTCCAAATGGAGTATTCAAAACTTTCTACAAATCGAAGCTGGAACATTTTGCTTTCATTTTGATCTCTTAAAATGAGCCTTGGTCCCATCTTTATCTCTTGTATGTGTCTTATAGTACGTTTCCACGACGATTTGAAGCACCTTCTTCGCTTTCTCAAGCATGTATATGAATCATGCTGTTTACACGACTCAACTACTTGCTTCGGTTTGACAATTGTATTTAATAAACAAACTAGCAATTTTTTTTGTGAAAAAATTGTTTAAATTGAGAAAAAAGTAAGTCAAAGTTTGTAAGTTTTGTGAAAAACTAAATATGTATATTTCTTTTTTACTTTCAGCAATGTCTTGTCTTATTAAATTTAATAAAATACTTTTCACATCTGATAATTTTGTTTTTCTTTGATTTTGATAACTAGTTCAGGTAAACTGGCGACAAAATTAGAAAGACGCTACTTGTTCCACTCTCAAAATTTTGTATGCCGAAGCATGCGGCTTCGCTCATGATTAGGTGTAAGAATAGAGAGCGAAGCACGTCTCGTGGAAACATGCTATTATACTCATCGGAATTCTGCGAACGATTTTTTTTCTCTTCATCAAGATGTTTAATATTTTCGCAATTAGAGCATTTACTCTTTTCTGGCAAATGAAAGCATATATTAAAATTTTTTTTGAAAACCTGTCTGAAAACCTAGTTTGACACAATGTACTGAGTGTGTGTAGAACATATAAAGGGTTTGCTTGTTTCGAAATTCTTGTGGCAAATAAGCTTTGGCATTTTTGGCTCTATAATAATGTGACGGCACAGCTGGAAGTTTTTCAATATATTGTTTTAGAAGCTGTATGTTTTGCTCTTCTGTTTTATTATGAGGCCAAACATTAGCTTTTAGCTGAGCATAATTGTGTTCCCTTAAAAGATATCTAAGCATTATTTGAGAATTAATTTTTGACAAACATTAGAAACGATTCCATTATGTGTAAAATTATATTCAAAAGAATTGTTTCATCTTCTCTTTTGGCAGCAGTTGTCCTCCGTAGAATTCGTTTATGTTTTATACAAGAAAGCAACCACATTTTTCTTTTTGCTCTTGACATTCTCCAATAATGTTCATTTAAATGTTCACGAGATGTCTCGGAGACACGACAACATTCAATGTGACACATCTCATTTAGACATGGATTATGTAAAACAACTTTTTGAATGTCTTGCTTTGATCTAACAGCCAGAGGTTTTCTATAACACCGTTTTTATCACAAATCATACTCAAAAATCGCTAGAATTGGTTTAAGGTGTAAAATTTAACGATAAACCGCTAAATTGTTCTGTTTTCCAATAAATAACGTATCGAAGATATTAAATTTATCTACACATATCGGTATGATGCATGTTTATGTGTGTATATTCAAACAAAACAGAGAATAATAAAAAAAATACTGTGTTAACGATAAAATATCTTTATTTTCATTTGTCATTGTCAATACTTTAGCTTGTGTAACATGTACATACTTGTATATAAATATTTAGCTCCAACCACAATCAAAAAAGCTTATTTTACCTACGATTAAAAAAAGTAACCGATCACGCTCAAAAGCTCAAATTACTATTGGTTTTCCTTTATATTTTTAAAGGTATCGCGAATTTAATAATTTAAAATTCACAAATGAATCCTAAGTAAAACTTATACTTAGAATACTTTTAAATCAAACAAGTTATGATTTGATAAACAATTTATGGGCACCATGGGACAAATACACAATACAATTACAACATATAAGTAAGATCATTATATTCGACCGGGTCGAATCTTTGGTACCCCTAAGACATCAAAAGTAAAATGGGATTCCATCTCAGCTGACTAGCTTTATTACAACATCTACTTCATTTGGCCAAAGTTAACCCTATTTCGTTTAGATGTCCAATTTATTAAGAAACTGTTTTCGCTGCATCTCGGCCGATGTCGAAAAATTCACAAATCACATTTCTAATGGTCGGATATTATTCGTTTACTTACTTTTTCATCAAAACGTTCTCCTTTACTTTAAGGTCCAACTTCTCGAACGATCGGTTTTCGTTAAAATTCAACTTTATATAAACCGATTCCCCAAATGTTTATGAATTTATTTTAAATGGAAAAATTGTATTACGTGATTAACTTTTTTGTCAAATAACGTTCTACTTCGCTTAAAGGCCCGACTTTTGGTGAAATCGGTTTTGACAATATCTTATATATACGGACCTATGTCAAAATTTTTATAAAATAAATTTTAGGTGGCTGGTAGGTGACTATTCTATATACTTTCTTTTATCGAAAAATGTTCTGGTTCGCTTACAGGTCCAACTTCCTGAAAAATCGATTTTTGCTATATCTCAACTATACACGGACCGATGTTCAAAATGTATGTGAATTTATTTTAAACGGTCAAATTGTATCACCTTGTTTACTATTTATTTTTTGCCAAATAATGTTCTAGTTTGCTTACAGGTCTGACTTCTTGAGAAATCGGATTGGGCCGAGATATAGGCTATATAGACATATGTCAAAATTCTTCATTATTTTGATTTTCGGTTGCTGGACTTAGCTGTTCTATTTATATTCGTATATGGAAAAGCGTTCTCGTTCGCTTCCAGAACCGATTTCTTGAAAATCGGGTTTCGCTATATCTTGCCTATATATATTGACCGATTTCAACAACTTTCTAAAATTTAATATCAGATAGTTGAGTTTTATTATTCTAGCTACTACTTTTTCCAAAAAAAAAAAATGTTTTAGTTTGCCTCTAGGCTTAATTTCTTGAGAGGTGCTATATGTGGACCGATGTTAAAAATTTTTTTTTTTAACTTAAGCTGTAATCTAGACATTGGAACAAACTTAGCGTAGATATCTTTCATTTCCTCAGCAAAATTACAAAATGGTTTTCAGAGGCCATTTTGCTTCATAGGGAACTTTTCCACTTGGTCCGATATGGCCTATTTCCGAACTTAAACTGTATCATCGTTCGGCGTCAGGTTAGGTCAAGTTACAGGGGTCAAGCTCTTTTCGTTTGGTCTGTAGAATGTTTTCCACAGGCAGACGGACGGACGGACATGCTCCAGACGTCTTAGTTTTTATCACTGATCAAGAATACTTTATAGTCTCAGATGGGTATTTCACTGCGTTACATACGGAATGACAAAATGAATATACCCTCCACTTTTGGTTGGAGGGTATAAATAAGTGAATTTTGTAATATGTGCATGGACACGTTCCAACAACTATTTCCTTTTGTCTTAAGATTGACAATTCTCTCAAAACAAACACCAAAACGTACCAGCTGTTTTTGTAGCTACCTATGAATTGCACTGCGAAAACAAAACGAATACGCAAAACAAAATAAGAAGGCATAATAAGACTTAGAGTTGCCATTTTCATAAACTATAAGTGATGAAAGAGATATGTTAAAACAGATGAATTTAAAAAAATCAATGATTTTAGATTATATCGAATGTAACAGGGGAGTAACACGTTATTTTACCAAATCAAATAGTATAAAAAAAAGTACGATCGTACCAACTTTTCCACCACTGACATCAACCAACCAAAACATCACATAATAATTACAAAGTAACAAGATCCACATCAAATTACTTTTAAGTTATATTACTTACTTACGGTTTTGGAAACTGATAGCATTATTAAGCACTATTTATTAATTTCTATGTAGACGATGTTTTACTTGAAGTGGTTTACAATAACTGCTTACCTTAAATACATGATATGAAGAAGAATACATGCTAAATGCTTTTATTTAACTTTACTATATCCTTTTCTGTAAAATTGACGGTAAAGCAGATGGAAGAAAAATAAAATAAATCGAGCAATTACTTTTACCTTTTAATTCTAACTTAGAAAAATATTGAATAAATATTGTAACAACTACAATACGCAAAACATTTTTCATTTGCAGATACGATAAAGTTGCTCATAAGGAAAAATGGAGTATAATATACGATAAAATATTCAGTATATTTTCGGAACAAAGAAGGGAGTTTGCCTACAATAATTTGGTGACGTCTGTTTGAATGATTGTTGAAGATTGCATTAAAAACTCAATTTAAAAAAAAATTGGCATATACGATAATTTTGTGCAAAGTTGTCGATATGTTCACGTGTGGGCTGCAAAGACGCTTATTTGCAAACACATTGCGAAATAGTTATTCACACATTTTTTTGAAGAATCACTGCCGGAGTCACGATGCCACTCGATATCAATCACTCGCATAAATTCGTTGGAAACAACAAATTTTTCAATACTGTCTTTGGTTTGAATGTATTTATGCGAGCGAGCAATGTCGAGTGATATCGTGGGGCAAGCAGATAATTGTCAACATAAGCAGTCAAATTTCCTTGCCACATCTAAAAGTTATATTATTTTTGCAAACTAAATAAAAAAATCTTTAACAAATTTAATTATTTCAAATTCACAGAACGTTCTACCTAACAACATAAGCTAATAAATAAATATATCTTTAATGTTATTCTGCTGACGTTATTGCTTATGTTCAGAAATAATAATTGAGCATTTTCTCAATTGTTTCATACAAATTAAACTAAAAATATAACATCGTCTACATTAAAATTTGTGTAAACAAAGATACTGTCATATAGTCTCAAATTGCTCTAAATTCAGATGAGAATCTAGTATAAATATATATAAGCTTAAAATGCATTCACAAAGATAAACACTACGCTTACATGGTATTACAAAGTAGAACAACTTTGCGTGATGTAAATATTATTTCACAAAGTGAGAACAAAGCTGTTTTCTATGTTTACGACTAGATTTTGCATAATCAAAATAAAATGGTTAAAACCTAAGCAAAAATAAAATAGCGGATGGTTCCGATTGGGAACGATTCGATACCGATACTCAAGAATAAATATCGCCAACGCCGATTCCGATACCGATACGCTTACTAAAATTGAGCTCTGGTAAAAATTTTTGTTGCTTGAAGATATTCCTCACTAATATTATCTAAAAATATTTTTCGGTCTTGATTTTATTAAAATGGCTGTACCACCACATGCCCTACTCCGATCCTTTGAATCGCATAGTATGTAGCCACTTATTTTAAAAATACTTCTCGTAGTCAGCTGAGTTTTGGAAATCAGCATTATATTAATACTTTTCCGGCGCATGCTATTAGCAGAAATATTTGCACTAGATTCTCCATAGTGGCTTCAAGGTAACTCTAATTAAAGCCTAAATCCGTATTTGGTAATAGATTTGTTAATGCCATCTTTTCTTTGTTTCAGAATTATTAGTAGTAGGTCAGCAAACTATACATGGTTTGTGATTGATTGAGTTATTTGGGGATAAGCGACAGGGGCACGGAATACGTTTTCGTGGATTGCTTAGCAACAGAATACATCGTGCAACCCCTGTAATTAGCAGTATGATTGCTATTGCAATTACAACATTTTATGTAGCTTTTACTATTGTTCGGATTGTTACAATTGTCCGTATTATGTTGGTTGATTGATTGGTTTGCGTGGTAGTTCGCTACACGCGAACAGTAAAGTGATTCAAGAGGACTCCATTTTGAGAAGAACTGTCTGTTAAGCTGCCCCGCACCATACAATACGATGGTTCGTTCAAGGTGGTGGCAATAGATTGCGAATCTTCGCATGCCCATCCAGTCGCTACTTCCTTCGTCCAGACGCATTAAGTCTCGCCGCACTACAGGCAGCAGCTGACATTGTATGATAGTTGATTGGAACCAGTTGCACCATAGTATTCAGTACCTCTGAAGGACTAGTCCTCAGCGCACCTGTTATACCAATGCAAGCAGATCTCTGTATCTATATAGCTGATCCACAATGAACTTATTCTCCGTTGCAGTCCACCATACTAGAGATCCATATGTAGAATGGGGCGCAATTGCTGCATCCATCTAGCAATCCCAGGCCTCAGTTCCCTTCCAGGCATGCGACAGGGTAAGCCTCCATGAAAGCTTAGGGCCCAGGATAGCACCTAGATATTTCGCAGTGTCCGCGAGAGGAATTTCACTATTCCCCAATTGTGGCAATATGAATCTAGAAACCTTTGTGCTGGTGGTGAAAGAACCAGTTCTGTCTTCTGCGGTTTTAGCCCAGATCACAACATGTGCCTCAGCGGCTGACCAGGTGTACTGCATTAGACATGATATCAGACATGAACAGTGGAAGAGATGGTGCTCTCTTGTGGTGTACCCCGCTCCACTATTCTCGACATAACGCTGTTTCCGAAACCTGATGTAATTATCCTAGGATTCAACAGGGACACTAGCCAGTTAATTGTTTACTCTTCAGCGCATAGGCTAATGAGAGCCTGTTGAATAGTGGAGGTGGTTACGTTATTTAAAGCGCCTTCTGTGTCCATGAAGGCTTCCAACGTATACCGCTTAAAGCCCAGGGATCTCTGTATCACTCTCACGACCTCATGCAGATCCATATCTGTAGATCGACCTCTTAGATAGGCATGTCGACTATCTCAAAGTTTTCTGTGCCTTAGATAAGCGTCAATGAGCCTTTCCAGTGTTTTAATTTGAAAGAAATTAAAACTTACTGGGCGGAAACCGTTGGCATACTCGTGACTTGCCAGTCTTAGAAATGAAAATGACTGTAACCTTTCCCCAGTTGTCCGGTACATGGTTTAGAGAGAGGCAGAGTGCAAGCATTCTATGAAGCCATGGGATGATATACTCCTTTGCCTTCTGTAGCATTATTGGCATGATCTCATCCGGTCCCTGTGATTTAAAAGGAGGGAAGCTGTCTATCGCCCATGATATATTTCTCATGGGAGATGATATCCTGACGGATTTCAGATGGTGTCCTCGTATTGTTTTACAATTCCTGGGCACATCCTTGCGTCCTGGGAAGTGTGTGTCCATTAAGATTTCAAGTGATTTCGCTGAAGGTTACGACCAGGAACAATCCATCATTTTATATAGGCTGACTAAATTAACCTTTGCCAGAGGCAAGCCTTTCAGAGTCCTTTGCGTTTTCTATCGTCTCAGAGCTCTTCATGAGTTTCTCTTTGCGATAGTTATGGCTTTCCTATATTCTCTTAGTTTGTCGTCGTATGTCTACCACGATTTATTTCTGTAGTTGAAGTTAAAAGCTTTGCGGGCTTCCCTACACAGTCTCTAGAGCTCCAAATTTCTTGTTTTTACTACTGCGCCATATTGTATGCCTAGCGCTAGCATCACAGCCCAGGACAATGTCCTCAGAAGGCCCCTTGCTGGCCAGAATATTACTCACTTCTGCTGGTGGAGCTGTCTTCTCTTGATCCATGTAGCTTGAGGCCACCACAAAGCTTTCCTCTTGAGGGAGTTCGACCTTCACAACTGTAAGATCATCTGAGGTAAGCTGTGTATAAAAATATAAATAAATTTTTTAGCTATTATACAAGAACGTGGCCTACCATTACCCTACCATAAGATGTTGCGAGTTGATGTCGGAAGCCCTTTGACTTCTGAACCAGCGACCCAGGGTTCCTGAATCAGCACAATATCCAGGTTTTCCTCAACTAAGAAGACCCGTAGGTTGTCTTTAGCGCATTTCGAGTTCTACAGATTGATTCATGCCACCAATGTCCTTAGTTGGTGGGCTCATGTTGGTCGAGCTGCATACCAGTGAGCAGAGAGTTGACAACCTCTATCACATCTACTTCGCCACCTGCTGATTTGGTTGGCCGGAATACTTTCACTTTCATATCCCGACCTAGAAGAGTTTGGAACCTGCTCTCTCAAGCTCAGCTGAGCTCCCTTCTGATGCAGCAAGGATCAGTGCAAATTTGTACCAATTTTCAATGCGGATATCCGTGCGGATATCTGGGTTCTAAAGCTTCATACACTCCAGAATCTTGTGGTGAATCCCATCGCCACCTTTGGCAACCATGACTCAAGGCCGTGGTCCATTGGAATATCCTCAGCAGGATCAGCTTAAGCCTTAACATGCTTTGCCACCTCAGCAATGCACTTTACCGATAAACTCCTTTGAGAA
>BGZK01003893.1:0-18305 GCA_005406025.1 Eumeta japonica
TGTCTCCAGTTATCTCTTCATTAGCTATTGATTCAACAAAGTTAACCAAAGGATAAACGTCGTTTAACTATTGTTGCGTTTCTGAAACACCAAACAATCAGTTACGTTATGGAACCAATTGGTACTTCCTTATGAAACCGCTAGATGGCATTTTATCGAAATCATGTTGAAAATCTAGTTTTAATGTTTGAATTTGTGTTAAACTATGAAAATAAGTGTCAATATTTGACTGGCTCACTAAATATGAATAAATTCGTATTTTAATCAAATTTAATAGTATGTTTACTTATGGCTGTATAAATCGATACCATTAGCACGCCAATGTCAAAATTGACAAATTAGGCAAACGTCATAATTCATTGCTTGATTTGGTTGGTTTCGTGTGTGTTATTTACTTCTAATACTTTTATATACCTGTTTTTTTTTTAATACATTTAAATAATGGATTTTGGAAAACGCAGCAAAAATTTTTACGGAAGGAGAAGTCGCTTTTAATTGAAGTAGCGAAAAGAATTTGTCTGCATAATCGACAATAAAAGACGGACGGAACTTCCGTAGAAACAAAACGATGTTGACGGTGCTAACAAATAAATATAATGCTGTCTCAGAAACTGGATGCAGAACTGAAAAGCAGCTGCGTTATATGATAATTTAAGAAAAAAGCCAGAAAAATATGAGTGACGACAAAGTAAGTACTTCTTTACAATTTTTGCAAAGTTCCTACTTATTTGAGGTTATTCTTACAATATTTGGTAAATGTAGCTGGCTCTAACCTTGACTTTATTTATTGTTTAGTCCGAGATGTTACAAGACGGAGAGGAACATTTTGCCCTAAGACGACTGCAATTGATGAAATTGTGGCTATTAACTCCTCAGTTCAAACCCTCGTGAATGAGTTTGACTCATCAGCACCATATTACAATTTAGGTATTAATTAACTATCTGCTTCTTTTCAGTACAATCAAATGATCACAGCCAAATAGCGGTACTTCAGTACCACTGTGTTTTGTCAAAAATTTTAGTCGAGTCGTCATAAATTTCACACAATTTCATATTATTAATAAATAAGATCTTTATTTCCGATATTACATCTTTGTTGGCACACAAAAACTGAATAAAAACTATTGTTACTCATCTTATAACCTGATGTTATGACTACTAATTTTACAATAAATTTATTACAGATAATATAACACAAAACATGGTGAGGATAAGAGGCGCATCAGGTTAGTAGTAATAAAGTAAATGATGAATTTTCTGGAGAACCTCTAGAACAAATCTTCGAAAAGGCCTTTTCTCCAGATATGTTGGATGCTGTCTCCGAAACACCAAAGAGAAAAAGTGTTTTGCTTTAATTGAAGAAGAACATAAATAGTTTGAGTGTAATAATTTAAAAAAAGAAGAAACAATCAAAGAGATTACATTACAAAGAAGAAATTAAATATTGGACTGCAAGCAGCAAGAAGTCTTAAAGTTGGAAAAAAAACTAAAAATATATTAGAACTTGATATTGAGTTAAAGAGGTTCTTTTAGAAAGTGCCAATTAGACTTGGAATTTAAAAGAAAAACTTGAACTTGTAACTGTTGGACTACAACAAAATATAAAATCTATATACGTTGTGACAAGGTCTCTTTGTTCCTTTATCGGAGCACAGTACACAAACGTAATGATTCGTCACATAGAGTCATAGAGTAATAAACTTTATTTAGTTTTATTTAACAAAGACCCCGAATAACCTACAGGTTATGGGCCCAGTAAATTTTTAGTTTTATCGAGAAATTTAATTAAGTGACTTTTGTGTTTTAAAGACTAAGTGTTCATTAAACAATATATTAAAATAAATTTACATAAAAAAAACGAAATGGATAATTTGAATAAAAAAAAGGAATATTAAACCATTTGACGGTGAAAAATATAGTATTTGGAAAATGAGACTTTGCATTTGTTGGAGTGAACTTGATGTGATTGATGTAATAGATAAAAAGATTCCCATACATACCTATGCTCTTGATGGTGTTATCACTGCTCTGGCTTATTAGCCGATAACAATTTGACATTGGCATTTTGTGAAAACAAGTTATTAGACCAGGAAATAAAATTATTAAATGAAAGTCAGATACAAGTCCTAAAAGTATTATTTAAAATTGGGGTTTACTAATAATCAGCAAAATAATTCAAGAAAGAAATACGGAGATTGTAAATGAACTATGGAAATTTTTCGAAGGCAAAAAGTTCTTAGATCAATAATTACAAAATAAAATGTCATTATTGTGGAAGAAAGGGCATAAATGACTATTATTACTACAAAAGGTATAAGAGAACAACAAAGGAAAATATAATTCAAGAAAAGGATGATACAGACAGGTACAAATTAGCAGAACCACATATTCTACAGACTTTTCAGGATTTGCATTCATGTTTGGTGGATTATCAGAGAAATAAAATGAAATCTCAAATAATATCTTTTATATTAGTTGGTCATCAGACCACATTATTAACAGGGAGATTTAACACACAACTTTACAGATTTGGAAGCATTATTGATATCTATCATGAAACAGGTTTCCATAACAGCTACAAAAGGGCACACTTAGGTTAGAGAGTGCTTTGGGCATAAACAGGTGCTACAGGATGTTCTCTATTGTCCAGATATACCATATAATAATTTACTTGGTGAAAAAATGCAACAAGCCGGATTCACAATTATATTCGAACAGAATGGTAATGTACAATTACAAGATCAACGTGGTAAGTTCGTAATAAATGGAAATGGTAAGTGCTTAAATAAATTATTATATTATTTTTTTGAAGTATAGATACACCAATGACAAAATTCCAATCTGCATTGGTGGAATTAGTACAAAATAATGATTTATGGCATCAACGTTTGGGTCATATAAATAAATCAAATTTTACAATTAAAAGGTAACAATATGTTTAAAGACACGAACTTAAAATCAAATTAAACCAAAAGAAGATTTATGTGAGCTAAAAGGAAAAGGCATAAGCGTGTCTACCATTTAATAAATTTAAAAATAAGAACATATTGAACGACCTTTATTCAATGTTCACACTGATAATGGCGTTGTCCCTCCTCAACATGGCGACAGAAACTACTTGTGGTTTTATCGATGAATCTACTCACTACTGTGCAACGTATTTAATGATGCGTCAGATGTTTTGCAGTATTCAAAGATTTCGTTGCTAAAAGTAATGCTAATTTTAATTTAAAACTTGTAAACTTGTTTTTGCGATAACGGAGGTGAATATTTGTCAAATGACATGAAGAATACTGTATGTGCAAAGTTATCAGTTATCGCAGTTTACAAACCCTAGTTTAAAACCATAAATACGTTTTGAGTGGCTTTGTGGATTCAGGAGGCAATGACCTAACAAATCGTGAAAGATACAACAGGGTATTTATTTAAACTATTTGAGCGCTGTACAATATGCTGGCAAAACAAAGAGGCAATCATCGGTGGCTGCATCGTCAACTGAAGCTGAATACATGGCTTTTCGAGCTGTAGAGAAGCTTTATGGCTAAAATCTCTATCTAAAAGCGTGCTTTTAAATATAAATAATCCTATCCCTATTTACGAAGATAATAGTGGATGTATAAGTATTACAAATAACCCATCGAGTCACAAACGCTCAAAGCATATTGACATTAAATATCACTTCACTAGAACAGATCGAGAAAAACGTTATTAATGCAATTTATATTCCCACAGGTAATCAACTAGCCGATATTTTCACCAAACCATTAGCGGGACCAAAGTTCATAGAAATGAGAGAAAAACTCGGACTCTCGGCATAATTTAACATTATTAGTAATTGCATGGATTATTTACTGTTAGAAGTGGCCTGATTAGGTTTTCTGGGTTTTCCCTAATCCTCAACAACAAATGTTGGGTCATATAATAATTGCCCCAGAAAGATAGAGAGAGTGTGCTGTTTTGTTTGTATAAACTTAATTATAGAAATTAAGTAAACTTAGAGTTTTTTAATTATAAAATAGATTTTATTTTGTGGGGGCGTGTTGGACTACAACAAAATATAAATCTATTACACTGACAAACAAGGTCTCTTTGTTCCTTCATCAGAGCACAGTACATAAACGTAATGATTCGTCACATAGAGTATAGAGTAATATGCGTTTAGTCAGTGTTTCAACTCCATACGAGTTCCACGCGTAGTTAAGTACCTCTCTAATAATAGTAAATATATAAAAGTGAACATAAACTTTATTTAGTTTTATTTAACAAAGCCCCAATAACCTACAGTAACTAATTTAAGTGTAAATAAATAGTCATTACATAGTTTTAATTTTTATTCTTACTATTATAATTTCATCATACCTACAACATATTTAGGGCTATAAAACAGAAACTTTTTAACTATACATTTTATTGGAAAGAATCAAAGAAACATATATATTA
This sequence comes from Eumeta japonica, assembly GCA_005406025.1. Classification (NCBI taxonomy): domain Eukaryota; kingdom Metazoa; phylum Arthropoda; class Insecta; order Lepidoptera; family Psychidae; genus Eumeta; species Eumeta japonica. The sequence goes on from BGZK01003893.1 coordinate 4,441, forward strand.
GGTGTTTAACTGGACTTTGTCCTTGTCAGGGATAACACTCTACCATAGCTATTCTTTCCAATATCTTACCATTTGGCGGGTTTGGTTTGCTTGACACTGTCATAACTCATAACTGTACTTGCTTACATAAAGTATTGTTCCAATAATAACCGACGATAGTGGTTTCCTTCAGAGGTAAGGGGTTGCATATTTGATTCTGTGCTGATGATATCTTCTTCTGGGGTTATCAATAGAAACAGTATCATTTTGTTGTATAGCAATATTATGCAACACAGCTGTTGCAATAATCACCGCTAGAGTGTGTTCCAATTTAATTCTCAGTTTCTGAGAAAGGCATGGGAATCTTCTTTTCCAAACACCAAATGTCCGTTCTATTGTATTTCTTGTTTTAATTTGGGCCACATTATAAAGTCTTTCTGCATTCGTGCTTGTGTTTAATATTGGTGTCATCATATACCTACCACAAGGGTAAGCGCTATCTCCCAAGAGGTGACCATCTATTTCATTGTTGTCAAGCCGGGCTCGTAAAATGAATTGTGATATACAGTACTGTCAGTATGCTGACCCATGCCACCGTGCATCTATATCACGGATCAATAAATTTGCATCGCACAACTTGCACATTTATAGAAAAGTATCCTTTTCTATTTCTAAAACTCTGCCTCATCTCCGCCACAAGATTGAATAGGTATATGTGTTCCATCCACACAGCCAATTACATTTGGAAATCCAGCCAAACTATAAAATGTGCTTTTACTTCGTAGCTCTCTAGAAGTTGGCATGGCTATGTAATTTCTAGCCAACTTGCTATTTCTTTGCTTACTTTAAATACCACCCTTGACACAGTAGTTTTGTGCACATTAATATCATCACCTACAACTATTTGGAACGTTCCTGTGGCGTAAAACCGCAATGTTATGAAAAGTTGTTCCAACACAGACAAGGTGCATTTGCGATTTGAAACAGGAGCTAGATCAGGGCTGATGATTTCATTTATAAATATGACGGTGTTTTATCAAATCGATATCTCTTCTGAAATTCTTCATCAGTAAACATTTCGAAGGGTTTCTCCTGTTCCTAATGTTTCATGGCACTGATATATATAAAATGAACTCCAGCACTTCTAAATCCGATTCTGATGAACTGCTCGTATCCATATTAATGGTATTCAATGCACAGAAGCAAAGAATTGAAAACTAAAGACTTTTAAATTGATTTCACTTGTAGAAATGGTCGACAAGACAAGTACCTAACCTAAAAGTGTTATGTTATGAGTGACAGTTAAACGTCAAATAAAGTTATGGAACAGATAAACGGTCAAAATGGGTCCGTTAAATTATACAGCGTTTAAACTGAGTTTAACTTACGATGCGGTGCTCAGAAACGCATTTCTCGAAGTTATCGAACCGATAACGCTAATGAATAGATAAACTCTCGATAAATGGACCTCAGAAACCGGGCATTAGTGCATAGACATTAGACCCTCTAGAGCGAATTTAAGAACTTCATTTCGTAGGTTTGTACCATCTTGATTCAAGCGATATTAAAGTTACCACATAATCGATACTCATTCTTATGTTTATGAAAATAAGTAAAAATAAATGCAGAATAAATAAAAGTATTTAAGTCGATATGTCGAAAAATATGTTAGGCCTTTATCATCAACAATCTAAACTTAAAATTATTATAAAGTTTGTTATTTTAAAAATCTGGTATCGATAGCCTATGGAAAATCGATTTCAGTATTAAGCGATGGAGTCGCCTTATTTGGTCTCTACTCTATGACTCTATATTTAGCCGCCGTTACGCATAATCCATATTTTACAGTTGTATCGCCTATTGTTATTATTTTTGTTTTCACATTTAATCGACTTAAAAATCTGTAGTAAGCTTTCCATTGTGGTGTACTAATGCCTTTTTTTTTTCTAATTGAAATATCAATAACGATAAAGAAAACGTCATAGCTTTATTTTCTTAAAGATAAAAACCGTCGTCCACATTCAGTTCGAGCTATTATCCACAGATTTACATGTAATGAATTTTCTTGCCATTCATAGAAAGATTACGTCCCAACAGTTCATTCAAGAGTGAGTATAATTATTCTTTAAGTGTTCATATATAGATATGAATTACCATATTGATACAATATAAACATACACTATTTTTTCAGGTACCTATGTCAATTGCATTTTGTTGAGGATCAAATTCGGTGTACTGCAAAGACGTACGCCCAGTGAACCGGCAGAAATATTGTACATTGAAAATAGTGCGTTCAAAAGTCGATGCTATATTATACGTATTTAGAAGTATTCCAAAATAAGCAATTCTGTTCATTCTTGTCAAAATTCATCATATAAATCAGAACGAACGTTTGGAAACGAGCAATAAAGAGTTGACATTATGTGCATGTGTGTGTTCACGTAAACCATAAGTACGATACTTTACAAACAGTTATTGTCATTGTCGTGAATTCAGTGGTTATCAAAAAAAATTAAAGATTGGTTTCTTTCCACAATTTCAAATTCCACACGTCATAAAGTTTGTATGTTAGTGGTGATTGATATTAGTGATAATCCAATATATCGATATTTGCGACAGTGGATGAACTTACCATAATGCTTGTTCAAAGGTATGTACAAATTAAAATAATTCCGGGTTGCAAGGTACGCAATCAATAAAAAATGAATTTCAAAAAATGTGATAAATTCATGTTCACTCTTACAGAATCCACCTTCTGATTACAACTATATTGATAAAAATTGTTATTTATAACAATACAAAAAAAAATCTTGGTTACAAAAAAAAAATAGATGGAGACAACTTTACCTTGTCTAAATACTATACATTAAATTTATCCTAAAAAAAAAACAAGTAACATGAATCTTTTACAAAATAGAAATATCAAGGAAAAATTGACTTTTTGTAACCCAATTATCACAGTCACTTTAATGAGAATTTCAGTACCTTTTCATATTCAATTCAAGGTTTTCTATGAACAAATTATTAATTTGAAAAATAACAGTATCATATATTTTGCCATTATTTTTTATATGTTACAAGATATTTAATTGTAAATAAATAGATAAATGGAGAAAACAAAGAGAAGTTTGTAAATAATACAAATCAAAAAAATACGGTTATTAATATAGCATCAAAAATAATTTCACAAAACTAATCCATATCCATAGATTTTTCTTATCAAGTCAAGACACTATTTGTAATTTATCATTTAATAAAAGTATTAATGATTATTTTTTTAAATAAAAAAGTGTTAAGAAATTACAATGATATTGTGAGTTAAAGAAAATAAAGACGGAGTGGAAACACTTCAATTTAAAATAACGATGATAAAATATATTACTGATTTTATAAATTTTTCATGTTCTCAAATTGTTATGTTTTTTATGTAATTCAAACTTGTATTGTTATTATGATTGATAAATGCAGTCCTACTAAAATATATTGCAAATAAATGAATAAGTTTTTTAATTAAATACATCCAATTCTCATATAAATATGTACACAGTTCTCACAAAACAAAGCACATTCACTCATTGTATTATGTTTAATATACTAATGTATTTATTTATTTTTAATCACTTATAATTTAATTACATTTAATTAAAATTAAGATAAAGATGATTAATAAATTATGTTGTTTAGTTAGTTGATTAATATTATAAGTAAAAATATTTTTCTTTGAATAAATTAGTGGATAATACATATAATACGTATTTATTATCCACTTCATTGTATAGGATATCAGAAAATGAGAATAAATTTATATTCCTATTATAGATATTATATTATCTGTTTCATGGATAGTAATATTTATTGAATAAAAATAAACATTATTGAGTTCAAATTGGATTAATGCACTTTTCTTCATACAAGTAACTTTCATAATAATAAAAATACCATTTTATTCTGTGATAAGTGATTATTATTTTTTTAATGTAATTTCTCATTTTTAATGACTATATACAAATAATTACTTGTATTAAATATATAGTATTAGACATGAAATTAATAGACACAGGTATTACATTATCAATGACAGTATTGTCTACCTATTTAGCTTATTCAATAAGTCATATTTACAGTCCGACAACTATAAACATGCGGCGCCCTAACAGATGCGCGACGCAAGGGGGGGTGACGTTTGACCAATCGAGCAGTGTGTGGCCGCGCTCCGTACGGCTCAGACGTTTAAAGTGAAACTATACTCGTTTTAATAACAATATTCGCTATACACGGTGTCATCTTTCTGAAGATGGATCCGCCGACATTACGTAATAAAAGATTAAATAGTCAGTCAAAAATAATATTACTAAATGTGGCTAAATACATTAGAGAATTGAAATTTGATGAAGCAAGAGAAAAAGGCAAGTATTTTTATAGTCTGTATAAAATTTTTTTTACAGTTTCTGTACACTAATGTTCTAATTATTTGCGATTTTTTCGCCGCGTTGCCTTGCCGTTTTGTTACATTATGATATTACATGAAAGCTGATGCATATAATTCGCGCCTAAGTTACTTGCAAATTATATACATATATTCAAGATATACCTTTTTAAATATTAATCGTAATAAAATTTTTGCTTTTAGGTATTGATATGAAAATTAGCGAAAATGTTGCGCTGGCAATACTGGAGTATCTTTAAGAACGGTTCAAAATATTTTGTCAAAGTATCGTTCTTCTGAAAATATGCAAGATGTGGTTAAGTCACCCAGCAAAAAACGAAAGCGGAATTCTAAAATTGAAATTGATGGATTTACAAAAGGAGTTATTAGACGAAAAATTAATAAATTTTACGCATATAAAAAAGAGCTACCAACCACAAAAAAAATTTTAAATGCTTTGAAAGATGGAATCCTTTCTTGTAGTCGGAATATTTACGGCAATATTTGCATTCCATTGGATTTCGATGGAAAAATTACAATCGAAACGAGCTGTTTTAATCGAAAAGTGGGACATAATTTATAAAGACAACAATACCTACTGAAAATCAATAAATATCGAGCCGAAAACAGACCAATTGTTTATGTAGATGAGACATATAAATTCCTCCCACACTCTCAGAAGTGTTGGCAGACACACGGTATGGCTGATCAACAAAGAGGTCACTTAAAAGAAATCGGTGCTGGGTCACGGCTAATAATATTACATGCAGGCGGCAGAGAAGGTTTCGTTAAAGATAGCCTACTCATTTTCAAATCTAGTAGCACGGCAGGTGATTATCATAGTTCTATGAATTTTTCGAATTTCAAGAAATGGACCATGGAAAAACTGATCCCAAATTTGGAACCTCGGAGCGTAATTGTGTTGGATAACGCGGCATATCATAATGTTGAAGTAGACAAAAAGCCACGCAAGGGATCTTTAAAAAAGACTATGCTGGAATGGTTACAAAACCACAATATCGAATGTAATCCCACAATGTTAAATTCAGAATTATACCTTCTCATTCAATGTGTTGATATACAGAAGAAACTGGTAATCGATGAAATTTTAAAGAACATGGTCACGACGTTTTGCGACTGCCGCCGTATCACCCAGATCTAAATCCAATAGAGACAGTTTGGGGTTATATTAAAAATAAACTGGCCAGGTTGGATCTAAACACTAACTTAAATGAAAAGATAGAAATTTTAAAAAAGTATTTTGCCGAATATTCTGTTGACCAGTGGGCAAAATGCGTTGAACATTCTAATAAAATAGAAAAAATATATTGAAAAGATTATTTAGTCGATAAAAATTATGATGATTTATTTCAGTCCGTGATTATTAATTTATCAAACGACACTTCAGAATCTGATACTGACTCTAGTGATGCTCAAAGTGACACCGAGTAAAAAAATATTACAATTGTAAAAAAAGTTTCCAACTCCAGTGTTTGATTATATTTATATTATTTAAGAATAATAAAACATTCCTACATACGTGTATTTATTTATTAATGAAATAATAAAAAGCTCTTATAACCACATTAAACATTTAAGAACAACATTATGACGGCGACGCATTTTCTGAAGATTGCTTAACGTGAAGATATTTCGCAGTAATTTCATACCGTGTATAGCATAGTATGCACCCTCCTCGCGCCGCACACTTACTGCGGACGCCGCAAGTTTATAGTTGCCGGGCTGTAGCATGTATCATGTGTGTAAGCACTTAAAATATTTGTCCCTATTTTTTTAAATTGTACGTTCAGAATGCAGATGAAACTAATTCAGACTGGATTATTGTTAGGAAATACTATTTAAAAATTTTAAATTAGGAATCTTGTACTTTATAAATTTTGTAACAATGGATTTTTTTAGTCATAAGATTGATTTTAAAATTTATTCTGTTATTTTTTTCTCTGCGTCGTATTTTTCAAGGGCCTTTTTTCTTTATTATTTACGTATGCTTGCATATTAGTCCAGATTTTAATATTTTTTGTCATGATAGAGAAAATCCATTGAATTGCTTGTGGTGCTCCTTGTTTGAAAATAATGTTTATTTCTATTAAAAAAAAATTTATAAATTTATTTTGTTTCTATAAAATAACCTTATTTAACTAACCAATGTCCTATTGACATTGCCCTATTTACCAAATAATTTTCTTTAAATTAAAAAGTTAGCGATGATGTCCGCCGACAACGCGTGACGTCATCAAGCTAGTTGAAAGGCCTGTATTATCTATCGGTGGCGCCAGTTCGATGCTGTTATTTTTGATGGGTTTTATTTAGTTCACGCGATGGAAAACATTTCAAAACCGTTTGGTAATATTACCAAAAAAAATTATGTCCAGTTTGACGGCAACACATTCTCCGCGAGCAGATATAAATTTCGATCAGTATTTTTCGCCGTCTATTAAACATTATGAACGAAGCCAACGCCACGAAGCACGTAACAAACAATATTTGATTACTGATCCAGAACAAGTCAGAGCAGTTAATATTTGCACATTTTTCGTCAAAATTGTAATAGATATTACTGCACATTTTTATTACACATTAATGTACATAAATATGGGAAGAAATTATTTTTAATAGTTTAAGTAAAAAAATATTAATAGAAATAATATTGTTTTTACTATTTCTATTATCACTCCTATAGTATCAATTGATAAGTGATTGTAATCAAATAATTTTGTATCATTCTGCATCATTTTTAAACATCTACGTAATTTGATATATTTAGAATATAACTGCGAATAACTTTTTCGCCTCATATATTTAGACTTTTGTGTAATACTCAAACGCCTCCTAGAGACCTTTCCAACAAGGTGTTGTAGTAGGAGTTGGTGGCGTGTGAGGTATCCGACCTTCGTGCTCGCAAATGAGGGTTCGCCTTCAATTTAAAACTAGAGTAGAATAGAATATTCGAACTCGAGCTCGCGGATAACAAATGAATAGGGACTAGACAGAAGAACAGAGAAAGGGGACGAGGGCTGATGCCCGAGTGTACAAGTTTCAATAGTGATAGAAAAGTGGATTGTTATAATTGATTATAATAATAAATAGCATTGAGAGTGATATGGATCAATAAAAGTATAAAATACTTATAATTGAGAGTGATAAGGATCAATAAATATATTGATCTTAAATAAAGATACTCTTTCATTTTGAATACTTGAATCTTTGGACTTCATGTTAGATCGACTAGGTACCTCCCTCAAAGCTACGTCCCACAGTATTATTACACATGGTAGAATGGTGGGGGCAGAGTCCATACAAAATTGCCTATGGTTCTTTAAGCTTTTAGCAGACCTTATTATAAATGATATGAAATCCCTGCAAGCATGTGATGAAATTAAATATACACGTTGGGATGACATTATACAAAAGTGGAACGACACATTCCAATACGAAAAAGACGAACGTTACACCCTGGGCCGGATTATCCATTGGGCAATGTATGCAACTGTCTTGGAACCCCGCTGAGAGCGGCTAAGAGCCACTTGCCCCGAGAAAAAAGAAGTTTTTGAAAATATTTCTTCGAGTAAAAATGAACTTGAAAGTTCCGTATGTGATAAACCCCCAATGACAATATCACTGGTTTGTTCATATATATATATATATATATATATATTATAGCGTGACATTAGGAAATGCATTTCAAATTATTACTAACCGACTAATCAAAATACAGCTCGAAAAGGGGAGCTTTTTTAAAAAAATTAAAACTTTATTGACTGTATTCAATAAACTTTACAGAATTATGTCGGTAACCGAAAGCTTGCCGGGAAATTAATGTTCTGTTTGGATTCGTAGCATTTCCCGACAAAATCCAACGACGAGGCAAACTAGAGAGGCTCGTAATTTAGGAAACTTTATGCACGAGTCGTCGGGCCTGTGTTTACAGACAGGATTATGGAGTTCACATACTCCATCCTTCAATCGAATGATGTCATAAAAAAGATAATACTGTATCTGCCGATGTATTGTATAAGCTAATTTTTAGTAACACACGGTTCAATCAACTTTTACGAATGTAATGATAGCACTGCACACGTATTACAGAGCCCGATGATTACAAACGCTACGATAGAACGCAACTTTGGAAATCAAAACTAATCATCAAAATAACGCGCGTCAACTGGCGTTCGTTTGAAGTGCGTCATGGCGGTATATGGAAGTAAATGTGCGTCTGCTCATGAGTGACAAAATAACGTGCGAACTTTTGCATCATCAACGCGCGAGCTTTTACCGACGCGCGTCGCCTGCCTCCCTGCACGTCAACTCGCTTCGTCGCCGCATCTCGAGCGGCGTAGCGGTAAGCGACCGGCTACAGTCGTCTGCACACGAGTTAAGCGGTAACCCGCGGTGAGTCGCAAAAAATGGAAGTAGATCGCGAAAATTTTATAAGAAAAATAAAAAAAAAACGCCCTGAAATATGAGACATTACTTCAGAACCATATAAAGATAGGAATACAAAGACAGTAGCATATGTAGAATCTTTAAGGAAGACAATCTGAGACAAGTAGAAAAAAAACAAAATAGGTATAATTTTGTTTATATCCAAAAAAAAAATATTTACTTATCCATTTATACTCTGTATTCATAATACTTATTTTAAATTCGATCATTTTGAAAGGACAATTTTCCAATATTAGTAAGAAAATACTCAGAGAAAACATCACGAATCCCATTAATATTTAAACCAGCTTGTGTGTTGTAGTTTTAGGTGAATTTTGGAAATCGGCTAATCCTGCTGGGAAAGTTGGTAATGTTTCTTCAAACTGCACACCATCTCGATTTCGTACAAAATTGTGAAGAATACAGCATGCTTTTACAATACTGATCGATAATGAAAGATCCACATTTAACTGTCTGTGGAATATTCCATTCATTGGCAAGAATTTCAAATGTACCTTCGACATATCTTCGAGCACGTGATAATCTATAATTAAATATTCTTTTTTTTATGTGGTAAAAATTGTCCACTGTATGGACGCATCACATGTTTGGATAGGCTGAATGCTTCATCGGGTACAAATACCATAGGCGTTTTTGGATTCGACGTACCAGGAAGTGCTTTTCGCGGTGGAATTTTTAGAATGTTAATAATATGTTGATACAGTGATGATTTTTTAAAAATTGTACTGTCTGATTCTCGTCCATACGTTCCTAAGTCTATAAAAATGAAACGACAGTTGGAATCTGCAACTGCCAGCAATATTATTGAAAAAAAAATTGTAATCGTAAAACAAGGAACCACTATTTCCAGGTTTTATGAGACGTACATGTTCACCGCCCATAGCGCTAATTACGTTTGGGTATTTAGCACTTTTATAAAAGCCTTCTGCTACACTATTCAATGTCGCTTCAGTTTGAAAAGGCATAGTCTCTTCTTTCTAAATGTCCCAAAGTGCCGTACATACTTTTCTAACAATTTTAAACATAGCAGAATATCCTACCCTATAATTGTAATGCAAGTCGACAAGAGAAGTGCCAGTTGCCAAAGATCTGTAACAATGTATTTTTTTTTTTCAGGAAATAAGTACGTGGTGAGAGGAAAAAAAAAACGCAAAAGACACACATACTCTCTAAAACTGAATTAGTAGAATTTTTACTAATTGAAGTAGTAATAGTAGAAACTACATCAAAATTAGTAATTTTTAGTTGAATCTACTACAGATTTAGTAAGTTTGTAGGCGTTACTTTTCAATTAGTAATTTTTCACTAATTGAAAAAGTAATATGGACCAACTTCACTACTGAATTAGTAGTTCTCGTGTAAACAGTGGCGCCCTCTAGACAATAACATATGGTTAGTTATTGTCTAGAACATCTGAAGAGATCAGTGTTGCCGTTCTAGGGACTTTGTCGCTAGAACTAGCGCAATTTAAGAATGTTTGGCGGGAAAAAAATTATGTTTAGCGGGACAAATATTTATAGCGACTTCTAGCGACTTTTTATCTGACGGATTCTGATTCTTAGAAACTGTACTGTACCACTAGATTATTAACATTCAGAGAATGGGTGGTTTCAAAAACAAACTTCGCAACAAACTTTCGGAAAAACATTAAATTCTCTCAGCTTATCGAAACCAGCTGAAAATTAAAAATGCCATCTCAACTTGATCTCGGACTCTTTTGAAGTCGGCAAAATAAACCTAAAGTTACTGGAGACGCCTTAGCCGGGGCTTCAACTTCTACTTCACCTGACATAATTACGAAGATGTTGATGACGTTTTGATTTTGATTTAAACTTATTCTGATTTGTTACCTTTACAGTTAACTGATCTCACTTTTTTTAATTAAACCTTTTTAAAAATGAAAATTGCTTTTAATTTAGTGATTTATAATTTCTTTTAATTTAGCACTGCGACGCGGCGCTGCATTAGAAATCAGGAAAAATGTAATTCGAGAAGTGAACTTACCGTTTAGGTAGTTTAGTGACATTTAGCGGATTTTTAGACATCAATTTTTTTCATATCTGGCGGTTTTTTTTTTAAAGTCTAGGGACTATGGATTTTGTACAATGGCAACACTGGAAGAGATTGACATTGCTGGAGAGTAGGCTATTAACAAGTAAGAACGATGATGGTGCTAAAAAGTTGAAGACATCATGAACAGCCAAGCCATCACCGCAAAATGCTGCAATGGAAGCTCGAAGAATGTAATTTCCACTTGGTGTTACAATCATTTGTCCTCTGTCACTTTCCAATAGACGTAATTCTTCCATAAACGGTGCCAATATTTTTTCAAAACCATATTTCTTTACATCCTGATCAGTACACATAGCTAGGACATGTATAGAACTCAGTTCAGAATTTATTTGTGGTGGTAAATTCTGAATTGTGTAGTAAAATAATCCTAATTTGTGTACACCAGTTTTTGACCCTAGAGGATTTGTAGTCTCCAATTCATCATAGTAAAGCTTGGAGTCTTAAAGTATGAGGATAACGAGAAAAAAATGGAGAATGGTTAACAAAATCACCATCTAAGAAAGAACCTAATATTCCAGCAGGCAACTTTTCTTCAGACTCAACAGCTTCTTGGATAACAGGGCTTGATAAAACTAGAGTTAATGTTGGAATTACAGGAATATACTGAAAAGTTTCTATGACGTGTTCAGGACTATGAACTCCACTCTTTTTATTTAATCGATTGTCCATTCTATAACCGAGAGGAACTTCAACTGGTTCTATATAGTGACTAAAAGATTTTAAAGAATCAATTTGTCCATCTAAGGTTTTGAGTCCATCAAAAGGACTATCGAACTCGAATGTTTGAAGCACTCTTTGAGCTTCATCGTCATTTAGTTCATGCGTGTTGAAAAATTGTTCCACATTTTGTTTTTAATTAAAATATTAATTTATTTAATTAATTTAATTAAATAATTAAAAAATTTTTTTAACCTTAACTCAATAGCAATTTTGAGATATTAAAATTTACCAACAAAAATGATTTTTTCAATTACTTTTAATGTATGAGTTGATATTTAAATAACATCAATTAGAACAGAACTATACTTTGAATTTTATTTAATTATAATTCATTACTTACTTGTTAATAGCCTACTCTCCAGCAATGTCAATCTCTTCCAGTGTTGCCATTGTACAAAATCCATAGTCCCTAGACTTTAAAAAAACCGCCAGATATGAAAAAAATTGATGTCTAAAAATCCGCTAAATGTCACTAAACTACCTAAACGGTAAGTTCACTTCTCGAATTACATTTTTCCTGATTTCTAATGCAGCGCCGCGTCGCAGTGCTAAATTAAAAGAAATTATAAATCACTAAATTAAAAGCAATTTTCATTTTAAAAGGTTTAATTAAAAAGTGAGATCAGTTATGTACTGTAAAGTTATAAAAATAACAAATCAGAATAAGTTTAAATTTCAAAATCAAATACGTCATCAACATCTTCAGTAATTATGTCAGGTGAAGTAGAAGTTGAAGCCTCTAAGGCTAAGGCGTCTCCAGTAACTTTAGGTTTATTTTGCCGACTTCGTTTAAAACGTCGTCCGGGAGATCATACGTTGAGCATGTCGCATTTTTAATTTTCAGCTGGTTTCTGATAAAAAGGAGAGAATTTAATGTTTTTTTCCGAAAGTTTGTTGCGAAGTTTGTTTTTGAAACCACAACCCATTCTCTGAATGTTAATAATCTAGTGGTACAGTACAGTTTCTAAGAATCAGAATCCGTCAGATAAAAAGTCGCTATAAATATTTGTCCCGCTAAACATAATTTTTTTCCCGCCAAACATTCATAAATTCCGCTAGTTCTAGCGACAAAGTCCCTAAAACGGCAACACCGATCTCTTCAGATGTTCTAGACAATAACTAACCATATAGTGACAACGCATCTTCATCATCATCATCCTCTCCATATTCTTGTTTCTCATTTTCTTTAGATCCTTTTTTTGTTCTTCTTCAGACGGTAGGCCTTTCAGTTTATTCCACGCACGTCTTAGCGTCACTGGCGTAACCAAAAAGCTTCCGCTACCATGTAACAGTCCTTTAAATTTATTTTGCTGATGATTTGCCAAAACCAATTCTTCATCTTCAGCACCTTCGATCAGCAGTTTTCTCAGCAGTTGCCTTCTGTAATGGCGCTTCATTGTTCAATAACAGACTGGTCCATGGGTTGCAGCAAACTTGTAACATTGGGAGGCAAAACGTCGTTTTAAACTGCCCATTCTCTTCAACAGTTCTGCTGTAGGATGAGTGGGTGCGTTATCAACAATTAAAAGCACCTTACTGCCTTCTTTTCCCACCGATTTTGGTGCTTTTTCACTTCAGGAATAAACACTTCATCATACCATTCGGTAAAACAAAGCGCAAGTCATCCAGGCCTTGGGTTGACTTTTGTAGAAGAGTGGAAGTTTTTACGTTTAAATACTCTTGGATTTCTTGTTTTTCCTATCAAAAGTGGCAGTTTATGATTTCCAGTGGAGTTGGCACAGTTAAGCACTGTAACACGTTCTTTACTGACCTTATGTCCAGGGCACCAGATTCCTTTAGAGACCAAAGTGGTTTTGGTAATGCTTTCCAAACAAGGCCAGTTTCATCGGCATTATAAACAAACTCGGATCATAGGATTCTGATGCAGTTTTAAATTTTTCAATAAAATTTTCAGCAGCTGCCAGAGGATCTGCTGAAAGCTTCTCACCAGCCAAATCTAACTCGCATTACACCATGCCTGAATTTATTATAGCCAAATGCGTTACTAGCCTTAAAAGATGAATAACAAGCTTTTCTGCTAAGATTTTGGCTTTTCTAAGGATTGGACCTGAAATCGGATTTCCCATAGAACGTTGCTGCAAAACCATTTAAACACGGCATCTTCCAAATTTTTGTTGGTTGCTGTCTTCATTGTTTTCCTGGAAATTCCATCTTCATTTTCAAGCACCGAAACAAAGTTTAA
>BGZK01003894.1:0-18298 GCA_005406025.1 Eumeta japonica
GAAAAACACCTTAAGTTTAAATATTAATAACAAATTTATTATTGAAGGAATTGTTTCTTTGAAATAATCAATTAATTATATTGGAATATACCGAATACAACATATCAATATGAAATATCAACAATAAGCTACCTGAAGCTGTAATAGTTATTTCCAAGATAAATAATCTCAAAATCAAATAAAATAGATACATGATTTATTCAGCAAGATTCGATGTATTTTAGCGTTTTTTTTTTGTTTCTTAAATTTAAAACTTCCAACATGAAGATAAATTTAAATGGACTGTTAAATAAATTGGGGGCCGATATACATACATACCGTTTGTACTTTTTCAGTTATTTCTCCGCCGCAATTTGGATTGACAACCATTTCGCTCAAACATAAATTTTCCAAGAATAGTTCACTGCGCTGTAGAGATAAATCTGATTTACTCAGGTGACTTTGCTGGATAGGATATAAATTTTGTTGCCTTAATTGAACATTGTTAAAAGACTGACATCGTGACAGTAATGAACGTGAAGAAAACGGTAGACAGCTCAATGGCTGAAGGACAATTGTATAAAGCTTTTGTAATATTTTCGTTTTAAATGAATTCATTAGAATGTTGCTTAATGGTATAGGCTGAATGGAGTTTTCAAATGTAGTTCACCTTCATCCAACTTTCGTTTGTTGATCTTAGTATATAAAACTTTAGGATTGTTAGCGAGGCCATAATAATGTTCCAAGACTGGTGTGATTATCCATTTCAGGGTCCTCACATAAAGTAAATGCTTTTCATCCAACTATTTCAGAATATATTGGTTCATTTTCAATAAATTCATTACATTTTGTTGTCTTTGAGTAGTTGTGTACAGTTTCATTGCTTTCAATATGCTGTTCCTGCCGATTATCAGGACAATCGACGCCTACGGAATTTTGATCAGTAACGGATTCTGCTTCCTAATTTTAACAGAAGAAAATAAAGTTTACAAACATAGTGTAATTAAGTAATATTAACGTAATTTCATTGATATATAACAATGAGTGCTGAAATATTTTAGATAAACAATAATTCAGAAATTATGTATTTGCTATTAAGCAATTTTATGTGAAATTTATTAACTTAGACCTTTATTATTTATTATTTTAGACCTCCTGGCTGTTTTTGCCTAGTCTTTCAGCATGTCTATATGCCGCCGACATTTCGATGATGCAGATCGTAGTAAACGATGCACAGTGACTCATTTTCTGAAATTCGTGGCAAAAATAAAAAAATTTACTATAGAATTTGGAAAAATAAGCTAAGTCATATTGTAGGTTATATTTTATTGATCAAAAATCAAAAACCATTAAAATTAGAAGACTGTTGGGCGCTCAAAGTTCGAATTTTTTTTTACTGTGAAAAAAGTTAATTTGGAACAAAACTTTATTGTTTCAGATTTGTTTTTCACTCAAAACTTTAACCGATTAATACTTTTTTGATTTTGTTAAAAAATGTTGTTTTGCTTACTATATAAATTCGACAAAAAAACATTTGTTAAGTTTATTTTTTCATTAGTAGGCGGAGTTCCTCAAAAGCCCTATATTTGGGTAGTTTTTGGCAATTAAATAGAGTAGAACTAATAAAGTCACACGAAGTTTCAGGTAGTATTGGTATGAGCACTTTTCCCGATTCTGCCCGTTCACTTGCAAGAGTAAACTGTCACAACCTCGTTATTAAGGGAAAACACGTACTTTTCATTAAAGGTCATATAACTGTTATCTAAATAAAGATTTCTTGAAATTCAAAAAGCATTTAATAAAAAACTTCTAACAAAATAAAAAATGTTTTTCAAACATTGCCACGCCTGTATAAGGCGCTAAGACTTTCTACCATTTATCAACACTACGTATAATTCGTAAGGTGGTAAAATATTAGAAAATTCTAAGCAATTGATCTTAAAAACTAACAACAGATAATTTATCACTAATTTTTAAGACTTTAAAATATGAAAAAGTTTTAATTTTAACAATATATGCACATATGTATTTACTTATGAATATGTATATATGCAGAGGTTGCAAAATTAGCATCAGGTACTCGCACCTTAATTCGTTAAGCCAAATTAAAGACACAAATGAGCATTTTAAATGCACCCTCTATGATTCAAAAGCCTCTACCGAACGTTTTACAACAGAAAGCTTACGTATATAAAAAAAAAAAAATAAATGAAACGATGAACAAAAGACAACACTGACAATTTGAGCGCCATTGTCATCAAAATTGTACCAATAAAAGTTTTTAATGTTTATTTTAATGTTTTGTGGTTACATATATGTTTAAAAGGTTTAAAAATATGTGCAATATTTATTTCAATGGCAATTTATACAACCGATGCCAACTAATGTAACAAAGTAAGTGTAAGTTAATTTTGATACAAATTTCTATGTAATTATATACGTATGTATGAATGTGATATTGAAGCAGTTGTTTTTCATTTTGACATTAATAAATAGACGCATCCCCTGGAGAAGTGAACATAAAATTCACAAAACGTCGGTATTAAATATGTAATAAAAATTCCATGCATTTTTATTGATGTAACAAAAGTTAGACCTTACCAGCTAAAGAGAAAACGTAAGAATAATATATAGTACATGTTGTTGTACCGTGCTGCACCAACAACATCATGTGAAAATGTCAGCTCTATAGCTCTTATGATTCTAAGGTTACACCCAGTTCTCAATCTTTTTCTTTTACTATGTGGACCCAATGTAGTTCAATCGTAATTGTTGTTTTTAGTATTAATATGCATTATGGTACAACATCATCCTATGCAAATTTCAGCTTTGTAACTTTTATTATTCAAAAGTTACAGCTAATTTTTGTTGTTGTTGTTGTTTTTACTTTTGCAACTCTCTTGCTGAGATGAGGGCACCTGTTAAATAGGGCATCTCGTAGGTTTTATATTGTTCTTTTTAGAGCCGCTACAACAACATCCTGTGAAAATTTCGGCTTTCTAGCTCTAACCGTTTCTGAAAATGGAACCTGTAACGGACGAATGGACGGTGTAGTCTCAGCAATAAAAAGTTGTTTGTGCTTTTGAAACGATGTTTAAATGTTTTGAAATTTCATTACTTCAATAGAAGTAATAGAATATCAATCGGGTAAATGTTGGAGAATATTTCAAAGTATTTTTGTGTTTACTGAGAAGCTAACTAGAATCAGCGAAATATAGATATGCTGAAAGGCTAAGCAAAAAGAAAGCAATTAAAGGTCTTTAAATAATAAATATTTCTTTAACACTACAGCAGGGATTTCGAAAAAAATGGAAATAATTCTGCAGTTTGTAAACGGTTAGTCCGATTGTAATAAAATTTTACACACATCTTGAGGAAGTATTACTGAGCTTAATTTTGGAGTTTAAGCTTTATACCAATAAGGGGAGCGAAGCTCTACGCCACCAAATAGGGCCTCCCACGTGTAAGTAAAAATTCAAAAGCAAATCAAATTTATAATTTTGATCCAAATAAAACAATTTTGTAGGTAAATTTTTCCTATTCAAAACATTTTCATAAGAAATATCGAAAACAAAGAAAAATAATTTTATCGAATATTACAATCAACTACAAAACGGGCATGAAGAGGTGATATTCTAAGTTCAAGAGAACTCTTATTGTGTGGACCTTTTCTATCGATATCATTTAAACCAAAACTTTTTTCCACAATACAATTCATATTTGATTTTGTATTAGTAATTGCGTTCGCCACTTTTCCGTCTATCATGGTTTGGTGGAATATTTGTTAATTGCACCTTTTCTTTTGCTTCAGAATTATTTTTAACAGCATCAGAATACGATACCTGATTTGTGGTTGATTTTGCCATTTGGGGTAAGAGACAGGTGCAGGAAATACGTTTCGTCCCTGAACTGTCACGGGGTTTGGTTTAGGTTTCATGGACTGCTTAACAAGAGAGAACACCGGGCAAACCCTGTAATTAGTATGATTACCACCGCAATTACTACATTTTGCAGTTTGATTATTTTTCGGCTTCTTATAATTAGCCGTACTTTTAAAGTATATATGTCAAAGATTGAAAAAAATACTAAAACGGTAAAAGATAGATGTACAATTTTAAAGCGTTATTAACCACTAATATCTAAAGTGTTATTTTAATTTTCAAAAAAAAAATAAATAAATAAATAAAATTTAAAAATGTATTTTTTGCTAAAACAAATTGTTCCTTCAAAAATTGATTTATTTAACAAAGTCGCTCCGCAGCCCCAATTCAGAGTAGGATCACTCGATTTCTTGCAAAAATATTGCCAACAATTTGTAATAATACCCTGTTCACGGAATTTTATTTCACAGATGGCAAAATTTTTCACAAGCCTATTCTTCGAAAAATTATTATAAAAATGCATGATTTTCGACCACTGCCTGCTGCAGCGTACTTAGCCCAAATTGAGCAAACTAAGCGTTTTATACATTCTCAAAGAATTGTCTTTTGATATATTTAAAAATAAGTTAAAAGTTGGCAAAAATTTTTTGCAAGCATGAAGATAAAGAAGCTATCTTTTTCTTAAAAAAATGGGCATATTTTCAGAAAAATCGCAAAATTGTAAGTTCATACGCATTTTCTAACTTACTGCAACAAAAATTTCTACATGATGATTTTATCTTATTTAGAATTTTATACAAAATTTAATGGTGGACTACAAATTAAAATTAAGCTTTTAACAAAGAGTTAGAAGCAATAAACCGAAATAATTCGAGGCAAAAATAAAAAAAAATTTTTTAGAGCGAATATCTCTTAAACTATAAGAAATATCAATATATGTTTTATGATGTTTTTTCTTTTGTTTGCAAAGCGAAATCCAAAATGATAAAAATCTTAAAAACCGGTATAAAAATGAGAAATTTATAAGATGCAGAAAATTTCTTTTATTCGAGGTGGGCAACCTTCAGCCCCGGAGTGAAGAACGAAAAGATGAATGGAACTCGAACAATGAACAGGCACTAGCGACAATTATTTTGGGTGTTAAAGGAACTCAATTGAATTACATAAGAAAATGTACAAAAGCTGCTGATGCTTGGGAGAAGTTGGCAGAGGTACACAAACCTAAAGGGCCAATACAAAAGGTTATGTTGTATAAGAGGTTAATGAGCCTGAAAATGGAGGATAATGAAGAGATGACTAAATATTTGAATAAATTCGAAGAAATTGTAGAAAAACTTTCGGATATTGGTATACAGCTGCAAGAGGAGCTAATTGTTATTATTTTGCTGTCGAGTTTGCCAAAGTTTTATGAATCGTTTATAATAGCGGTGGAAACACGAGATAGTTTGGCATCGTTAAATGTTTTAAAGGTGAAGTTGTTGGAAGAAAGTGAACGCCGAAGAGGGGATGATCAAGAAACCGTAGATGGTGTTTCACAACAAGCATATGTTTTAAAAGAAAATAAGAAGTTCAACAAATTTTCAAGAGCCAACAAAGCTGGAAGATGTTTTTCATGCGGTCGCAAGGGTCATTATGCCCGAGATTGTCGTGTCAATAAACCAGGTGATCAGAAAACATGTGCAATGATTGCAGCGGCAAAGGTTTTGAACGAAATTTATGGTACTTTGAGAGTGGTGCAACATCTCATATGTGTAACAATATTGATATGTTCGAAAAATTGAAAATGTGAAGAAATTATTTTTCTGGCAGCTGATTTGCATGTAACTGCATCTGGAAGGGGAAAAGTTATTCTTAATGATAAAGTTGTGCTGAATAACGTGTTGTTCTGTCCAGAGTTGCAAGGTAATTTTATTTCTTTAAATAAGGCTGTTGAAAATGGATACGCAGCAACATTCGATTCAGAGGAAGCAAAAAAGGAAGTGATGGTTTCGTTTATTTAAAAGAGAAAACAATTTGTTTGTTGTTTGTTTGAATTCTGCGCAACGTGTTTTCGGAGCTTGCAGTAATGATATGCTTTGGCATTATCGATATGGGCACTTGAATTTTGGAGCTTTGAAAGAAATCAATGAAATGGTTTGGTTCGCGGTATGCAGATTTCTAATAAAGTAATGAAGAACAGCTGTAAGACGTGTATGTTGAGCAAAATTCACGTTTCGCCGTTTCCAAAATCCAGTGCGAATCGTTCTGAAAATATTTTGGATTTAATTCACTCCGATGTATGTGGTCCAATAAATCATCCATCTATAGCTGGTTCGAAGTATTTTGTCAAGTTTATTGATGACAAATCTAGGATGGTATCCATATATTTTATGAAATCAAAGAATCAAGTTTTTGGAAAATTCAAGATTTATAAGCAACAAGTTGAACGCCAGATGGGAAGAAAAATCAAGATGTTAAGAAGTGACAACGGGCGTGAGTATAATAATAAAACTTTTGACTTATATCTGCAGGAACATGGCATTGTACGGCAATTGACAGTAGCATATACACCTCAGCAAAATGGTGTCGCTGAACGAGCGAATCGCACTTTGGTGGAGATGTCTCGTGCTATGCTGCTTCACGCAAATTTGGGCAAGCATTTATGGGCAGAAGCAGTTTCAACGGCAGTGTATTTACGAAATCGTTCTCCAACTAAGGCATTATTGGGAAAAACGCCTTTTGAAGTTTGGTATGGCTACAAGCCAAAAGTGGGCCATTTAAGAGTTTTTGGGTCGTATGCAGTAGCTTTAGATAAAACTCAGAAACAAAAGTTTGATGCAAAAGGGCAGAAGTATGTCATGGTTGGCTATTCACAAGCAGCAAAGGCATACAGGTTGTATGATGAAACAACTCGAAAGATAATTGAAAGGCGTGATGTTAGATTTGATGAACATTGGTTTGATGATGGTAGCAAAACCGAGGAATGAGGTGAAAGATGATAGTTTCTTAGTTATATTAGGCCACAGCAATGAAAGAAAGGCAGACAATTCATCAACAAGTAACTGATCAAGAAGAAGAAGATGAAGAAGGTTTTGGTATTGCTGATGAAGGTGTATCGAATGAAATTAGTAATGAATATGAGAATAGCGCAAATGAAGATCCGCAGGAGGATATTGCAGTACAAAACGATGATGTGAATATTCCAGCTAGAGGTCGTGGTCGTCCCAGAATAATACGTGATGGAAAGCGAGGAAGGCCAAAGAAACAGTTTAATATGATAAGTGGCTTATCTGGAAAAAATTAACTTACTCCTGAAAATATAGAAGAAGCCACTTCAGGCGGAAATTCGGCGGAGTGGAAAAGGGCTATAGAGGTATTTCATAACCGCAGCAAGCATATAGATATCAAGTATCAACATATTAGAGATGCCATCAAGAATGGACAAATCAGTCTTGAGTATAAAAGTACAGAATGCAATGATAGCAGATATTTTACTAAAAATTTGTCCAAAGCTAAGCATGAAAAATTTGTAAAATTGATGAATATGAATTGATTTTTGAAAAAGAATATATTATTTTGTAAATTGTATTAGGTTTGAAGAGGAGTGTTGAAAATATGTACTTGGTTTGAATCCACTTTACAAACCTAAATACAATTAAAGTTAACTATGTAATTGGTATTAATATTTCTAGTCATAGTATGCTCTGTTTTTATTATTACAATATTTTTATTCTTCATTGAAACATAAAGTCTTTAATAAACCTTCGAATCGTTTAGTCATATAACGGGTTTGTGTATTTTAATTCTTTCACAATGAACCCGTCGAAGGAGGTAACGAATTATGTAAGATTATGCTATAAATGCTAAACATCAAAACAACAAAACATTTAAAAAGGCCCATGACCATTACAGAAACATCAGATAAATAACTTAGTACAATGTACGTAGACACAATAGGTCCGTTTACAAAATTAATAAATGAATATGCAATCGCATTAATATGTGACTTAACTAAATACTTAGTCACTATACCAATTCAAGACAAAAGCGCTAAAGCAATCGCTAAGGCGATATTTGAAAACTTCATACTAATTTATGGTCCAATGATGACGTTCATTTCGGGCATGGGTACAGAATATAAAAATTCTATCTTAACAGAAATATGTAATTTATTGAAAATTAAAAAATAAACTAACTTCAACAGCATACCATCATCAAACACTAGGAACAATAGAAAGTAACATAGAACTTTCAATGAATATGTACGCTAATATACATCAGTATACAAAACAGATTGGGACGAATGGTTAAAATATTCCGCGTACTGTTTTAATACAACACCTTCAACAGTTCACAATTATTGTCCTTATGAATTAGTTTTTAAAATTTCTAATAAATCTCAGCAAATTACAGAAATATATAGAATTTCCCCGTTACACAATACAGATGATTATGCCAAAGGGGCAAAATTTAGGATATAAGTAGCTTAAACATCAACATGAAAGAATTGATCGCTTCAAAGGAATAAACAAAATAGAGGATAAATAAAATAATAATAAAAGGAATGTCAAGTGTCTGAAGACTAGTGCAGGCCGACGAACGTATTTTGCACGTTGCAAAAGCCCAAAACGCTTCCAGCATGTAGAAAGGGCCAGTTCAGAGAAAGGCGTGGTGTCCTTCCCCGGCAGAGTCGTGCCCATTCTCGCAAACTCCCATATATACAAATCCACTTGAGGGTAACGTCCGTATGTCTCCCATCTAATTTAGAGATGCACAGCATTTCTGGACAAGACTAGATGCATACATACGAGGTAGGTTTAATTGCAGCTTGGCTGTCTGTTATGATTGGAATATCGTAATCAAATATCTTCTAAAACGTCATACGCTTTGCTAACCTCCTGACGGCAGATGTTTTTACCTGCTACATCCGATAACCGTAAACACACTCTAACATTGTAGTTCTTAATGCATACGCCATCCCTACCCTCTCTCCCACCTTGAATTCATCAGTATATATCCCGATGGATACAGGGTCCATAGAATGTCGTGCCCGTTTGTGAATCAGATCTTGTTGAGAAAGGATTTAGAGATGCAGTAATCGAGTAAGTTGGGATCGTCTCTCCCTCCGTAGTCCCTAGGTATGTTCGCGTGGGCCCATGGTTTCAGTTTCACATGCCCGTCGTGCTCAGTCTTAAAGCTATCCTTGTCACTGATTGTCTCGCCAAAAGGCCCACTGGTAGCCAGTTCAATATGGGAAAATTATAGCCGGCGATGTCCTCGCATAGCACCATAGTCAGCATTGCTACTGTACGGTACTTTGAAGGACATGGGGTCCAGTGCCTGCCACCACACTGTAACCCCATAGAAGGGAATTACTTTTGTTACCGTCTCGTAGACCCAGAGTATACCCTTTGGTCAAGACCCATGTTACCTATGTCCATGCTAGAAGTCCACGTAGCCACACTGGAAACGCCAAACAATACTACGGCTAGGACTATCTGCATGTCGGCGATTTATTAACTAGATGTCCAAATCAACTGCGGCTGCTATTGATATAAAACTGAATCAAAGCACTAGCTCTAACACTTGCAGGGTACAATTACTGAGAGTTCGAAAAGATATAAAACAACTCAAAAATACAACAGATTACAAGGATCAAACAGCATTCAAAATGTAACTCCCTTTTTGGATGAAAATGCGCTAATTCGTGTTGGTGATTGACTTGACGCTTCTTCATTTGCATACGATTCCAAAACCAACTTCTCATTCTATATATTGACCCCATTTCAAACTAATATTTCCAATGATTCATGAAGATCAAAGGCATTGTGGCATACAGACAATGTTAGGCATCATTCGACAAGGGATTTGATCTATAAAAGGAAAAATTATGGCACGAGCCACAGTTCATGGATGCACATGTAACAGAGCCAAACCAAAGCTTTTCCAGCTAATAATGGGAAACATGCCAGCAACTCGGGTCAAACCGGCCCGTGCATTCATCAGTGCTGGAGTCGAGCACAAAGCTTACATTGACGGGTTTTGTTGCTTTGTTACAAGGTAGTTTGTAGCTTGTCAGTGACTTAACTACTGAAGTCGTCATTAGAGCCTTCAAACGTTTCGTTTCTCGACGTGGGGATTGCCAAAAGTATATTGCTAAAATGCAACCAATTTTGTTGGTGCAAAGAATAAACTTCAGAACTATCAACTACGATACATTCAGCGAATACCTAAGTCGACACAGGGCTCAATCCAGAAGCACCAAACTAGGAGCTCGATGGAAGTAGTTCCTCAACTGAAGCATGAGTTCTGGAAGAGATTGTCGCGAGACTAAATGATAATATCGAAGCAAATGGCGATAATAATCAGAAAACCTTTAACCTGGGAAAATCGCGATCATCAAAGAGACGACAATGTTTCCAGTTACAGAAGTGACCATTGGGGGTATAATGAAAACCTATAGAGGAAATTATGGCGTCGTGAGGTTGCAGATGCACAAACCACAGGTCGGCTTCAGTTTAACTTGCAAATCGCTATACAATGAAAACTGCTGGGTATATTTTGATGAAACTCGATAGGAATATTATTTCAGTTTTTGTTAGTAAATTTATATTTTTGCACACTACTTTTTTAGCTTTTTATGGAAAATTTCGAACGTCTTTTTACATGCAAATCACTCACTTTTTAATCATATTTCACTTGAGATTTCTTATTTGGTCTCTTCTTTCTTCAAATATAAACCTTTTTTTCATATAAATTAATTATTTTCACATTTTTGTTTAAATTATTAAAGATTGCCAAATTTTCATTAATTTGCAATAATTTTGATGATTACATCATGCTGCTTGAAAAAAATCGAGTTTAAGATGTTGTCTGATTTTTAAACAACGCTTAACACAAAAATTACTACTCTCATTATCAAATATTTTTGCTAAGCTGAGTTTTGTTTTTAGTTATTTGGAAAATTAGAAAGCAGAAACCAGTGTTGGCTATACCGGCTATACAAAAACATTTATTAGCGAAGCCAGTGTTAGTCATACTAAGTAGGATAAAATCTTGGGCCCGGCCAAAGGCCGGCTAGACAGAAATACTTTTGTTAGCGAAGCCAGTGCTGGTTATACCACGGAGGACAAAAATAAATTATTAAACTTGCGATCTTTTGACCTATGAAATTTTATTTTATAAGGTACTTTAAAACCCGTGCTTTCTTTTAACAAAAATTTTAAATTTGCTTTTTTTTTAATACTCAATAAGTGTCTTAAAATTATTTTTTAGGTGCTATCGTTAATGTTTATGCATAAATATTGCACAGAAATCGTGAAATTGCAACATTATTTTTGGTAAATTGTACACCTTTATTAACAAATAATTAACAAGTTATAAATTTTCTGCCACGCCCCCATTTTTTAATCGGTGCGGGTTAAACTAAAAGCTTACCCCAAACCTGACCAGGGACATTAACAAACGGGCCCACAATACTTCGAATCCACACAAACCACAGAGATCCAGTCTCCAGCTTCGTCACCTGAAGAAATACCACAAACTAAAAAAAAGCGCACCGTACTATTCATATACTGTAACTCGCTACCACAGACAAACTCGAAACAAATCCATTGAAAATAAGATCGGCTTTCACTTTGAAGAGTTTGACAATGTACGCATATCTCAGATATAATGGAATATAGTATCCTGCTACAACCTAATACCATATTGGAAAGAAATAGCTACGTTTATGGACGAAACAAAGACACTATATCAGTTACCAATATCGTCCAAGCAGTTGAACTTAGTCGAATAGACCTAACAAGCAACAACATCTAGCTTAAAAGAAAGGTTACACGCGGTGTCATTAACATTGTTGTGAACTTGCGAATTCACTGTTCGGAGTTCTCGATTCAGAGTGTGCTGAACAAATTAAAATCATCAAGGCAGTAAACGAAATTAATCTTGGACAAATCCTACTGAATCAAACCTCAATTTTACATACCACACTCAATGTATTAAAACAAAACAGAAAAAATCAAAATCAAACAAAAAGTTACCAACACAGATAAGAGTTCAATAAAAAGTTATATCAAGGCTTTACGAAAGCGAAAAAAACAGTATGGAGCAAAACATGTTCAACATTTTCATATCTGGTTTCATTCAACTTTCTTTAATTTAACATCAGCAAACAACATCGAATTTAGGCAGAAGTCGTAGCAGCATTAACTGATTCACAGCAGGAGAAGATTAGCCAACAATTTTTCACTATCCCAACTTCAAGGCGAGCTAGTGCAAATTAGGAAACATCTACTAAGCTCTCTAGTGTACCTGTGAGCAAAGATAACATCCTAAGCTCCACAAAATCATGAATGTAAAAGGTGGGTTTACAAAAGAACACGTAATTTTGCACACATCTATGAAACATTCAAACTTCTCAAGCCACATCCCATTCCGGCTCAAGTCAACTACAAAACTCCTGCGATACATCCATATGCCGACTTTCTAGCCATAAAATCTCACAAACATAAGTGGCATCATTGATCCAGAAGAGGCACCTATGGAAAGGCTGCACATGAAATCATATATCAACCAAGTTAAAACGGCTCCTAGATATAAAAGCAAGCTAGATCAACAAGTAGTCTCAGATCTTCCATCTCAACTTAAATACATGCAATATTACCATGGATCCATTGCGAATGCTACCCTTCTCTGCTCCTCATGATCAGCGCAGTGTTTATCGTAAGGCGCAGCAGTGGATGAATGTAAAGATAGCGCCTATGTTATATCCCACCAAAATATTTCAGGTTTCTGGCAGCAGTTAAAGGTGTTTATTGCTGATAAGCTCATTTGGATGCACAAAATTAAGGCAGAGTAGGATTTTCAATTTGAACTACGCACGAGCAATATATACATATACATGTATTCTGTATACATACGAATTATTTCTTCGTTGATCAACAAATACATACGTATGTAGGTAATATATCGATGTTAAACGAGGTCATGTAATAAATACATATAAATATTCAGTTGTTATAAAATCTTTAAGATAAAAAGAACGTTTTCTGACGGAAAGTAATAAACATAGTAAACAAATTTATAATGATGAAATTTATATGAGTTTTATAAATATATTCACAAAATTGAAAAAATATTTAAGCCTTGCTAATGCAATGACCCAATTAGGACCATCCTTTGATGAATGGGGTTTTCTGTATATATGCTACCAAATATGATCAATTATTAGTAAAATTTACATTTCCTCCTATTTTTTAAGACTTATGGTGATTTCTTTTCAGGCAAGTAGCATGCATAACATGCGTGTACATTCTTCTTTTTTTTTTTGTCATGTCGCACGAACCCTCACAAAGTGTGTTTATTTTATACATTTCAATGGAAGAAAATAATTTTTGATTTAATGTTTTTACCGAATTTTCGCCTTTTTTCAAGCATATGTTATTTTAAAAGTTTGTCAATTTTGTGGACTGTTCAAAATTTGGTTTGGCATATTGCAATTTTTCATAATTTTCGCGTTTTTGCAGAAGGCGTCTTTGTAATTGTATATTGAAATTATAAACAATTTAAAATTTCTTTCTGACTAAAATTTTCGCAAATATTCGCAAGTTATTTTGCGTCTTCATCACTTTTTCAATAGCTTTTCGGTTTTGTAAACTATTTAAGATATAATTTTGCATTTTGCAAAATTTTCGCGAATTCTCACGTTTTTGCAACAGGTGTCTACTTTTTAACTGCTTATCGAATTTATAAATAATTTAAAATCTCTTTCTTAGTTTTGCAAAGTTTTCGCGAATTTTTGTGCTTCTTCACCGCATTTCGCGATGTCTTTTTCATAACTGCTTATCGAATTTATAAAAAATTTAAAATCTCTTTCTTCTTTTTACAAATTTTCTTGCTTTTGCAGAAAATTTCTTCTTTCAAAAAGTTTGTCAATTTTACAAACTATTTTTGAACTTCGCTTTTAAAACCTAATTAAATATTGTTTGTAGTATATCTTAAATATTTTGATGCCTCTTCAAAACAGATAACCTGCATCTCTCGCTTTAAAACCTTCCGAGGAAGCAGTATTTTTTGGTGGGATGGCTCAACGGCCGGGTGGATGCTCAATTCTCCACAGTCAAACTTCATGTATACGTAAGTTTGTTTGTACAACTCCACATACATACTTACGTACATACATGTCCACTTACGAAATGATTTGATTGTGACTACAACCTTAAACTGCTGCTCATGCATCTTAATTTTGTAAGAAAAGCTGCAAGAACCCTTTGGATTTAAATTAAAATTTTTTCTTGAAAATAACAAGCTTGAACTACCGCTTAATGTTACACATCGGTCATTGAACCTGGAAATCTCATGCTTCTGTCAAAGTTATGGCACACGTTGGAAAATTAAGCCAGAGGTGCATTGAACTGAAGCAAAATAAAGAACTCAGGTAAAACAAAACAATTAAATCAAATTTAATTATAAATGTTTTGTTATATTAATCTTTATTATTAGTCAGCAAAGAAAATAGTATTTAAGGTTTTAACTCAATATCAATAAAAACAAGAATAAATAATTCAATCAAAGAAAACGTTTGGTTCTTTTTTTTCTCTGTTATAACTAAATTAACGTTTACAATTTGAAATTTTTGTTGATTGAAGATTATTATAAATTTATTTTAATAAAAAGTAGGTTTCATTCACTTGAGATTTATTGTAATTTAATGTAACCACATTAAACTTTTCATTTACATGCAATTTCTCTTATTAAAGATTCAAAGTAACGACATCTGTTCATCACATAAAAGTTCTTCATTTTAAGGTAAAGAGGTATTCCTGAAAAGAGACAAATAACTGGATCCGATGACAAAAGCAGAATTTAAAAAGATCTTCCACTGTCTAGGTATGATGCTAACAAATAAATCTAAAATTTTCGTTGCGAGACTCAAGCGATTCCTCCTACATAATGTCATTGTGAATTATATCTACACCACAGTGGGATTTTGAAAAAATGGAAATAATTCTGCAATTTCTAAACAGTTAGTCCGATGTGATGAAATTTCATACACATCTTAAGGAAGTGTTGCTGAGCTTAACTTTAGAGTTTAGGCTTTCTACTGCTAAAGGGGGCTCTACGCCCCAAAACCGGCTACCACGTGTTTGTAAAAATTCAAAGCATGTCAAACTTATGGTTTTGATCCAAATAAAACGAAATTTTGTAGGTAGTTTTCCTATTCAACAGCTTTAAAAATGTGCAACATTGATGGATTTTTTATTTTCAGGTTAGGAGATATACGCCAAATACTATTGAAATTTTAAATTTTTTCCTGTTCTGGCCCACTGTTTCGCCGATTTCAACAACTTTCCAAAATTTAATATCAGATGATTGAGTTTTATTATTCTAGTTACTATATGATAAAATAAAAAATGTTTTAGTTCGCTAATAGGACCGATTTCTTGAGAAATCGGGAAATCGGTTCCCACCACATCCCGGCTATATGTGGACCGATGTTCAAAAAGTTGTTTATTTCTAAACTGTAACCTCTAAACATTGAGCCCCAACTGGCGTAGATATGTTTCATTTCCTCAGCAAAATTACAAAAATACTTTTAAATATGAGTTTTTCAGAGGTTTTTCTTGCTTCTTAGGGGAACTTTTCCCCTTGGTCCGATATGGCCCATTTCGAACTTAACCTGTACTATCGTTCGGCGTCGGGTTAGTCCAAGTTTGAGGGTCTAGCTCTTTCGTTTGGACTGTAGAATGTTTTCCACAGACAGACGGACGGACAGCATCTCACGCTGCGTTACATACGGAATGAAAAATGAATATACCCTCCACTTTTGGTTGGAGGTATAATAAATATTTTGAAAATTAACTGGTAATTGTAGTCTTTATTAGTTATTTTGTTATTTTATACTCAAAGTTACAAAAACAGTTTTTTTGCTTTAATCTTCCTTTATGTTTTGTGCCACTCTTTGAAATTCCTTTACGATTAAACTGTAGCAGCCCTATCAGCATAAGAGCAAAGTAAATTACGCTCAAAACACAAACCAACACACACATCAATGTCAATGTATGTGGGTATCAATCGCATATTTGTTTGTTTTGTTTTAGCAAAAATTTAAAAGTCGTAGTACTCTGCACTACTTAATCGATTTTAATCAAAATAAACTTGTGCACTTCTGCGTAAAAACCCCTTTGAATTGATATATATTTTCCAAAACCGGTTCAAAACTACGGGAGTGAGAAGGATTACGTGCTTATAAATTGTGTATTAAATCAGCATTTTCTAATGGATTTTCATGATTTATAGCTTATTTTATTTCTAAGACATGTTGAATTTAGGAAAATGTATAAAATGTAAAATACTACCCATTTTATTTTTTTCTATTGAATATTAAAACTGAGTTGAGTTTTAGTGAAGGTTTAGGTCAATTTTTATATACTATATTATTTGCCAATATTTCTCCTTCGGATAGCTTCTTCAGGGCAGAAGAAGCTATCGAAGGAAAATATTATAAATAATTGATCAAATTATCAACAGAAGGGTCGAACAAATCAAATATCGAATATTAAAACAATAATAAAAGCTAATTTTCCACAAAAAATTTTTTTTCGTTAATAATTTCTGAACAACACAAAACCAATATTTGAAATGAAATTTTATGGCGCATCTTTTGGTGTGCTATTTATTAAAATCGGAAAGAGCCTTCAGAGTTATGGTGAAATATATGGTCGGAGCTCTATAATCTAGGGGTCGAAATAACCGCCATAAAACTCTTTACGTAATAGAGGAAAACTGAAAACAGATTTGGCTTTAGGCTACCAAATAGCATGTAGTCTACATATTTTGTTCAAATACAACCAAAAGTGTGTTTTTCTTTGCAGAGCAGCGTAATTAGGTTAAAATAGCAAATTGCTGGCTTTACAAGTTTCAAATAACAAAATTAATAATTAGGTAAAGATAAACAGGAAACAAAATTGCTGGCTTTACAATATGAATAAACAAAGAAAAACAACATGAACAATTAAATAATAAATAATCTATGCCAGTAAACGATATGTATTAATAATAATTACAACATTGCAGTACCATGCAAATTTTTACAATTTTGCTAAATGCCTTTTTGCTCTTTCGTTGCAATTTTTGCTAGTAAAGCATATGATCATTAATAAATAAAAAAATTATCGCAATTTTCGTGCCAAGGAACCCATTGTGCCTGCCTAATATACTATGTACATTTAAATCAAATTTTAATTTCCATTTTTTTTGAATATGTAACACTTGACTTGGCTGTAATTTTATATAGAAAGATAATCATATTTGAAAAATTAGTTACCTGAAATGTGCACATGGCTTGCTGATCATTAGCCTCCAGTTTTGAACGAATATTATTGGATATAATTAATGTTCGTCATTGATATATCCTGGTCCAACTCCGAATTAAATGAACGGTAGGTCTTTTTCTCATAGTCTTTCAACGGACTAAAAGTCTGCGCAAAAGAGCAGTTGAGAGGAAAATCCAACTTTCGTTGACTAGCACGTGTTACTACTTTTTTATTGGGTGGATGCACAGTTCGAGAAAAATCAAAATGTGTTTGTTCAGTTTCATTTAAAGTATCGATGCCGGATGAACACTGCTTATGATGTGCATGAGAAGATTGCATTGGTGAATTATATCTTCCAGGAGATGACTGTGAAAAGGAATTATATTCGTGTTTATTTATAGTTTTTGTTTGGGGATCATTATTAGTTGACGTTTGAATATCAAAGAAATTATGGCTTTCTTTATTCTTCCGATATTTTTTTGGAGAAATTAAGTGTAAAAGTTTAGTTTTTGATGATGTTATAAAAGCCTTCGATTTGGAGCAATTCGTTTTTCCATTTTTATTATAATTGTTTTTGTTGGACCAAGGAGATAAGTGCTTTAGCTTATCAGACCAAAATAAATTTTGTTTAGGAGAGCTTCCTTTTGAGAGCACATTTGGGCTCGTAACCTTTCCTTTAACAGGGAGTGTTTTTATCTATAAAATTTGATGCCAAATTATGATGAACAGCTCCATCAACTACGTCCAGATTTATTTTGTGAGGGCAGTTTCCAACCAATAGAACTTTCATTTTTAGGAATTGATTGCTCTGGACAATAAGTGGCGCAAGTTCTCCCGACCTCCGGTGTATGTGAGTCAAAAAGTAATTAAGCATATCCTTTTTTATTTTTCGATTCGTTAAAGCCATCATCCATGTCTATGAAAACTTTATCCTTTAAGGGGATGAGTGATTTTCTCGTGAAGTAAGATATTTTTGGTTTAATACCTTTTTCGACATCGCTTATAGATGGATATGTTGGAACAGATGTCTTTTTTCTGAAATAATATTTCTTACCTATTAAAATTGCTATTATAACAATTTATCATTTCAAGTCAAAGACCTTTAAAGTTGTTTTACCTAGTCTGCCTCTATACTACCGATAC
>BGZK01003895.1:0-18282 GCA_005406025.1 Eumeta japonica
AAAACGTTTAAGACTAAAGTACAATATATTATAAGATATTTTATATTTTTTATAAATCAGGTTTTGTTGACGGCGTGTTTGCTTATTTTTCAGAATCGCATGCATTTCCTTAAGAGAATTTACATATTTTAAAGGAAGACTATATTAAATGTCAGGTAATAGACATTTTATGTTTAACTAGGTGTGTCCGCGACTTGTACTTATGCATGGGATTTATTTTCAAAAGTCGACTAGTTTTTTGTGAGCTGATTTTGATGAAATAAGGCCCATATGTTGCCCGAAGCTACTTTCAAATGAAAATAATGTGACTAATGAAAAATACTTGGAAATTTAATTAGTATCACATCATTCGGAATAAATTTTTTACAAATATTTTTAATTTACATATATGACAGTTACGACAGATACGACAGAACAGTAGGATTCTATTATATGTAGATTAAATACCTATAATGCCATGTATAACGTAACAGTATCTAAACAAAAAAAAAATTTAACCGTGTAATATCTTGTGAAAAAAATATTTTGTTAAGATATTACTCCAAAGAATCGAGTTCTATGTTGTTAATCATCATAAAAATAATGTTCCAACTATTTGCTCTGAGCATGTATTAGAACGTAATATCAAATCAAGAGTGAAGTAAACAACAGTTGCTAAAGAACTTCCAGAAATTTTAATACACAAAGAAAAGATTTCGAATATCTACTGTTTTCTAGAATAAAGCTCTTCAGATTATTTTTTCTATCATAGTGATTTCTCATAATTTGTATTTTTGTATTTACCTGTATATTTTTCGAGTATAATGTTGATCGGTCATTTTCTACCTTTAAATAATTTGTTTGTTGTTGGTGAATACCTACTATTTGTTTGTTGGTGAATACGTTTGGTATATAAAATTTTCCTTCGAAACTTGATTCACCTAAAATCTTTTCTCAACCCTCAAGTCGTACCTATTAGTTCATATTTCCCTTACAGCTGTCGGGCTACTATATCATCAAATGATATATCAGCGCATATGCAGCAGGGAATTTTATTGAAAATCAAATGAAAGTGTGTTCGTCTGAATATTTTGTCTTAATAACGTTAAAAAAATATTTCCAAGTTTGCCACTATTTTATATTGTCTAAACAAAGCTATAAGTGAAATTCGAAAGTTGTTCAGATAGTTTTTCTTTATTTATAATAATGTTTTGATTGAACAAGTAATCGTTTATACACCCTTCGCGATAATGCTACCATTTCTATTTGCTGCTTCTTTTTTCTTTATCATAATTCTGAACACCAAACCTATCGTAACTATATTTTGGTACTTACGGACATACGAGGGGGTTTCTTTGCATAAAGAAACTTGTTACTCAAAAAATATAATACTTTTTATTTAATACTAACATCAATCTTTTTAAAATAATCACCATGAATATTTACACTTTTCCATCGTTTAAACCACTTGAAAAACCTTTGACCACTCGTTTTCAGATAACTCAGAAATTTTGATATTATAAACAGCCATCTTCCTTGCTCTCAAACCTATTGGCTTTCAATTTTTTACCACTATAATTTATATATATTTATACCACTCAAAATTAACTGCTTTTCGATCTTACAGCACAAGAGTAGTAATATGATCGCCAATAGGAGTTGGCATTCACCGATCTTACAAAAAAAAAGGCGATCATTTGCGTCTGTGTGCTTTGCGCAGGGCTACATTTTATTAGAGTTGTTTCATTTTCAAAGCATCATACGGTCGACTGTCGCTTAGTTACGGGATCGTAGTTGTACATCTATTTTTTGTCACCAAGCAGTATACGTTCTTTCTCACATCCATCAAATCGTCCATCATCAAATCGGCATCTATCTACCTGGTGGTCTTTATGCTCGTCGGCCTGTCCTGTTGCACGTAGGATCGCTAAGTAACCGTCTGGCACTGTTACTGTGTGTTTTTGGTGTTAAAGAAACTTAGTTTAAGTTTTTTGGGATGCAATACTCATCATTTTAAAAAAAGATTTTAGAAAAATATACTAGGTTTTTTTCGGTATTTGCTCTTTTTATGAATTTCGCTTTTTATATACACATATCATGGATTTCCCTTCTTTTATGCACACATCGATATTAAGGCTTTCCAGCTCTATTAACAAATATATCATCCATAAATAGAATGTGTAGATGTAGACCTTCCAGAGAAATTTTTCTGACACGCACGAAGATAGGATCTAATCTATTATATATTTCAGCCATAAAAAAAGTCTAGAATAAGAAAAGGAAAAAAACTAACAAAGAAATATTGGATCAAACGAGGCGTTTTACCTCACATCGCGTGGGCTTTTCTATTAAATAATTCCTGAAGTAATTTGTGTAAGTTTCCCCGAGAGGAGAGCGAAGGCCGTTCCTCCTCGGCCTCGGCGGGAGTTCGGAGGATTTCCGAGTGAACAAACACGGCTAGTGATTGATCAGTGTTGTTGGGTCAGACGCGGCGGCTGACTGATCGCTGTTTGCCCCCGATGGAGCTGTCGCGATGAATTTTAATATACACACGGGCAAATCGATGCGGCGGAAAGCTATCCGAATCGAAGAATTGGTGAACGTCTTCCTCAATACTATTTTAGTACGCCTAATTATAACTAGAAATAAATATTTTGTGTGTATTAAGTAGTCATGATCATCTATCTTCGAAAATGATTGATATCTCGTGTAAATTATAAGGTTTGCAATTTAGTAGGTTAATAATTTTTATACATATTGTAACCGATCGGTTATCGCTATTCCGTACTCGTAATTTTAAGTTAAAACAGCAGCAGCAACAGAACACTTCATTCGACTAGTTTCTAAATACCCGCTCGAGTAATTTATAGTAACTCATCGTGATGTTAATTACGTTCGATCCCCTCGTTCTTAATTACTTCCAACTGCACACCAAACTCGGACCTCAATCTACTCCTTACTCTCTACCTTTGTTTTTTGTGTCTCGTTTGACATTCTTCGATTTAAAGTTTAAAGCACAAATCTCAACTCACGGTCGCGGGATTGAGCGCGGAAGCCGGACGCTTCAAATGCTCCCTACATGACTCAGCTATTACAATGTTAATGATAAAATATGTTCATTGTGGTGTGTCACTAGAGGTAGGAGTCGATTTGGATTTTGAAAGTGATGCCATAATTAATGTTTTGTTTCGGCAAAAGCACGATCTTTGAATTATGTCAGTTGATGTATAGATGTCTGTATATTAACTACAGAAACGTCTGTAATACGATTACTAAAAGAATATTAAGCTTTTGTTCTTCTTTATTGCTCTTGAACTGTACCCAAGTACATCTGATCCGAGCATTTATAATTGTCAATTTACGTATACACATAATTGTTTTATTTTTTGCTAGCTATAATATAACCGAAAAACTTGTCAACAATATAACAAAAAAAATATGCTTTCATTTATAATTTTTTAATTGTTGTAAAATTGTCTGAACGATTTGCGTAGGTTAGTGCGGCTATTGCAAACCAACGCCGAAAAAGCAAAGTTCGGCGTCCAAAGTCTGAAAACCACTCCCGCGGAACAGGAAACAAACAGTCAAAACACCGTCCAACCGCCTGTTCCTTCCAATTTAATCCGCAACACGTCAAATCCCGCCATCCATCAGTCCGCGTTCGTCCCATTTAATACTCACGTCTGAGAGTGGGTTCGAGGCGTTCGCGCGTTTAGCCGGGCTCCGACAGCCGAACTTTTACGCTCAACGTGGAATGTCGGGTTGTCGTTGCGTGTTATGGAAATTCAGAGCGAGTTCAAAGCTTCGTCTTTTATGGCCGTTTGTTTATCGTCACCCCCGATTTGGGACTCTCGTCTTGATGCAAGTGTCTCCTGCGAGCGTTGAGTTAAGAATATAAGGGATGTATAAAATGCAACCGTGCCACTTCTTGTTTTTAAGGGCCATAAAAGAAAAATTACGTAAATAATAGAATTTCTCGTATACCATTCTCGTTGTTTGTCTAAGGTTTTGAACTCATAACAGAAAAAAAATTGTTTTCTAAAAAATAAATTTAGGTTAGAGAAAAAGGTTTTTCGTAATTTATAAGTTAAACGTTGCAGTAGAATCTCTTCAGTTGTGCTGTTTGTGTCAGGTTAGTTTTAATAACCTTAAAATGTAAAGACGGTTTCTCGCTATTTTTCCATTGTTTTTCTGTGCGTCAAAATGAATAAGCATAACGTAGAAATTCGATACATTTTCAAGTTTTATTACAAAAAAGGGAAAGAAATCGTGACGTATATGGACTTAATGCAGTGTCTATAAGAGTAGCACAAAACTGGTAGCACAAAAGCGTTTTTAGTCCGGTAATTTTGATGACATATTAACTCTATCCGAAAGCTGAAAAGCTGAAAGCTCTTAATAGCTGAAAAGCTGAACATTGAGCACAAAACAGTTTTAACCCTTTTAAAAAAAGCTAGATGTATAAAAAAGCTACATACACGAGTTTACAGAAAGAAATCGAATGAATCGTGTACTTATATTGCGATCCTCTTTTGAAATGTAACGTAACCGAACAGTTTTTGAAAAGAATGATGACTGGTGATAAAAAGTGGATTACCAACTACAAGAACGTGCGAAAAAATTATGGTCAAAAGGCAAACAAGCTCCACAGACTATAGCGAAACCTGGATTCACTCGCAATAAGTTGATGCCGTTTGTATGATGGGATTGGAAAGGCATTATTCATTATGAGCTTTACTGCTGAGTAAAATCAACAATTTGGTTCTCTATTATCAATAGAAGATGAGACTCAAGTAAAAAGTAGAGTAAAAGCGGCCGGAACCGATCAAAAGGAAGGGTGTGATTTTTCACCATGAAAACGCCAGACCACACACATATTTAGTCACTCAGCAAATATTTAGAGACTTTGATTGGGAAGTGTTAATGCATCCACCATATAGCTTTGATTTCAATTTGTTTTAGTCTCTTCAGAATTTTTAGGTAGTGTTAGGTCAACATAAAGAGAGGACTGTCAACACTACTTGTCACAGTTTTTTGATCAGAAAAATCTAAAAACTTCTACAGCAATGAGATTAGGTCACTACCTACAAAATGGAAAAAAAAAGTTGAGCGTAACTGCATATATACATAATAATTAAATGTCAATAAAATATGATGAAAAGTTAGCTTTAAGCAATAAAAACTTTTCTCCGACCCCGTAATTTACTCTGAATTCCAGATAAGAGAACTTATTTTTCAAAATAATTATTTCGTCTGACGTTCATCACACGTTTCCTCAAAGTTTGTCAGTTTTGGGTACTATCAATTCGATGTTTCTTTCATATACTACCAATTATGTAATATACATTTTTCTAGGGCGCATGTAGTATTACTCAATCTATTGTTGTATAAGTCTACTTTCAATCATTCTTTTAATTGAAGAAAAAGAGGTATCTAAAGATAATTTACGCCCGTGATCTCACCCTATACCTATGCCATACGAAAACCGAGTTGCATTATATTATGATTCATGCGCTTATATCGGAGTATCAAACACAATTTTACTGCACAAGAATGAATGCACCACAAGAGCTGTTAGACAGCAACAACATCGATTTTATATTTTGAGTAGAAAATAGAGAAATACGGTTGTTTGTACTGATACATTTATAAAGAAAAACAATTTTTTTGACGCTTTAGGATAAATGCTATTTAAAAATAGTTGGATTATGCTCAGTCTGTTGGAAATTGGTAAAAGAAAATATGCCTAAAATGTACTAGCTGACGGAACACATTAATTTTTTTTTTAATTTCCGCTACGCAAGTTGAAAAAAATTCGTAAATTGGAAAGTTATTGTTTTCGCTCCGATTTTCAAAAATCGAGTTTTCATCACATCGTGACATGTTAGGGTCCTACGAACCTATTATATTTAGATCATTTTATTGATGTCTGCATGCAAGTCTGTGACTGTGTGTGTGTGTGTGTGAATGTTATAAACTTCTCATGTCTTTTGAATCTATTCCACCCGATAGGTTTTGAGAAATATCAAAAATATTTTTTTGCGATATACTTTTTCTTGAAATAACTTTTAGACCAGGATATAAAAATACAATTAGCTCTTTTTCTCAAACAATTGCAACGACTGCCTTAAACTATATAAAAATCGGTTGATTTATTCAAGAGATATCGTTGGAGAAAAATTTTAATAGTTTTTTTACCATGTCCTGTAAATTCTCTATCGATTGACTAAAAAAAATATCTAGTGGGTCTTCTTAAAAAAACAAGGTTGGTCTTTACTAAATTAATCGCAGTCGGTTCATCTGCTCAAGAGATATTGATGGAGAAAAATTTTTCAAAAGGTGTTTTTTTAAAAGTGTTTTTAAACAGTTTTGTTGAAAAATTCTAAAATCTTGATAGTTCTTTTGCTTAAAAAATAACGTCGGTTGTTGCAAACTGTATCAAAATCGATGAGTTACTTCGAAATATATCATTAACGGAAAATTAAAAAAAAGGGTTTGTACCAAAATAACATGTGAAATTCTTGGGGGATTAATGCTTGGTACTCGATCATCTTTTTCTGTTTAAAAAAATACGTTGTATGCCATAAATAACCTTTTGCATTTGTGTTCGTCCAGTAAGTCAGAGTTCCGGTGGGTTACCATCACATCAACCTACTACCCCTCCATCAAATATCCTATTTCTACCCAAGAGGCCGGCAGCGTACTGGTAACGCCTCTGGGGATGCAAATATCTATGGACGGCGCTATCAACTTTTTGGAGATGCGAGTATGCTCATTTCGAAAATGTTATAAAAAAATATATTTGACTATTTATTGCACATTCCGTGCCAATAGCCAACAATTTAATAACATAATTAAATATCGTGTATCCGAAAGTCGGTCATTCTCGTAAAATGAAGCAATTTTGAAATACAAATTTAAGATTCTGTATGCTTCATATTCAAATGGGGTATTTCATAGAAAACACGCTAAGAATATAGCACAACATTAAATTAATGCAGGGCATATAATATTTTTTTGAATTTAAATAGTTATTAAATTGTGCATTACAAATAAATATAAATAAAATTGCATTCCTCATTACAAACTCGTTTATTTGATAAGCCATTTTCGTCGAGTAGATTTAAAGATAAGCCGTGACAAATGGGCGCTCAGGCAGGCAAGTAGACAGTATTTTCTATTACGTTTTAAATCAGATATTTATTTTAATTAAAACGTTTAAAAATCCATCGGTGCAGGGACTGTGTCGATATCAAAATTCATTTTAAATATGCTGTTTTCGTTAGCTACGTATGTATTTTTTTTTTATAAATATGTCAGTGTTTTAAGAGCTACCATAAAGAATAGTAACAATTTGCTATATATCGTAGAAAATGCGAGCATGAATTCATTTAGTTGCACGCGTGCCGTGGCGCGAGCGGCAAAGCGAACACGCTAATTGTACGCGCGTACAAAAACCACAAATTACACGCTGCATTGAGTCCTTTCGCGCCGACACCGAATATCAATTTAACGAGAGGCGACCTCGCACGCTCATTATGTCCCTTCTGTGAAAAACCGGATGAAGAGTTTTATGAAAGATGTCCAAAGGGAACTAGTTGGATATTTTATTTTAACGATAATATTTTTCATTATTCAAGTTGGATTTCATAAGAGCGTTTTCTTTGACTGTATTGATAATATAAATTCAGAAGTATTTTTATATTTATTCTTATATAATACCGAATTTTGAAGATGTTTTTGGATTGTAAAATAAGCTATTAATGCATCGAACTGACAAGGACGGCGCAACGGTTATATAGAGACTCCGATGCTTGTATTGGAAGAAATCAAAGCGTACACTCCACTTGTCCTGTATTCGAAGAGATTTTATGTACAGCTGTCTATATTATCTTAAAAAAAAAGTGTAGCGTAATAATAGGTGAGTTGTCTTTCAAATGTCTCCTGTATGCCGACGATCAAATGCTGCTTGCTAGTACAAAAGAGGAAACACCCACTAAAAAGACTGTTTTTTGTTCCGGGATCGTAACAATGTATCCAGCTTTCGTCACTTGTAACAATATCGTACACAGCATTTGAGTCTGGCAAATCTTGAATTATTTGCAGCATCAATAAACACAAAAAAGGTTTTGAGCTTCCGTAAAATTATGAGATATCTACCGAGTGCAAGACTTCCGAACCGCTAAATGTCAATGAAAATACTGTCTGCTTAGTGGGTGGTTCCTTCCGAGGAGTTGCCTTCTAAAGTAAAACTAGGTAGAAGCGTGAGAAAAAAAGTGGTGGCCTCTTTCTTTAGAAATATAGGTCATTATGGAATAATTGTTTTAAGATAAAAAAAACAGTCATTTGAGACTGGTGCAGTAACAACTGTTTACTTTTTGTTTTGAAAAAAATTCGGCAAAAACGATTTCACAGTAGAATTTCTCTTCATCATGGCTACGCCTTACCACATACCGCCAGACAAACAATTAACTATTTAAGACGTTAAATGTAAGAGTGCTGGCTCACCCATCTTATAGTCCTGAACTCGTTCCATACGATTTTCATTTATTTTCTAAAGTAAAAAAAAACTTCGAGGAAAATGGTTTATGGACGCCGAGGAAGTAGTGGCTGCATATGAAAAGTCGTTCGATGCGACCCCTAAGTGCGAGTGGGCAAAGCGTTTCTCTCAGTGGTTCCACTCAATGCAAAGATGTATTGATTTCAGTGGATATTGTTTTGAAAAACATTAATAGTAAAAATAACTTACTCCTTCGCCCAATGTATGATTACCAAAGGATGTACAGATTGACCCACGCATGTCTTATTTAAGCGAAAAAGACATCTTTCCTATGGTTGTTTTAAGAACTAAATACAGCAATTTAACATGGATGATTGAGGAATAGAAAAACCTTTAAATGAATGATAAAATCACAAATCAGTAAGTCCAAGGGTCCACAAAGTCATTTGTGACGAGCTCCTAGGGATATACGTCGTTCTCTAATACAGCCGACTTGATAAGTGGTGGTGAATTTTTTAAGAGGGTTGTCACCCTGATTAATATTTATATAAAACTACCCTTGAAAAAAATGTTTTTAAACTTTTGAGCTTAAAAGAAGTTACAAAATACTACAATAATTGACACACATATAAAAGACCCGTATTCAGCATAGAGATGTTATAGGGTTTGGGCAGCTATGAATTAATGGTCTTACTAATCTTTTCAATTTCTTAAGTAGCTAAATGTTGAAGCGTGTAGTGCAAGAAAGGTAATAAAAAACCTACATTTCCTTTAATTTTTTCTGCATTTCATAAATGGCAGACAGCGAAATCGACACTTTACTGGCATCGAAATAGTAATAAGTCATGTTAGTCAAAATGCTCGCACACTCCACATGTTAAGAGTTTCAAATTTTCGCGATTTCACAAGCGGGCAGAGGGTCGCGGGCAAAAACAAGAACTCGGCAAAAACCCCAAGCACTGAATTGACGTGGACGGTTAGTGCCGTTTCGGAGTGCCTGCGATGCGGCGGTATTTTTGTCGTGAACTTCCACCACTCCCTAAAAAGTTTGAAGCGAAAGGAAAAAAGTTAAATTAATCGAGCGTCGTTCTCTTTCTGCCTTCGTAAAGTTTTCACGCGAATTGATATTTTTTCCCTCCGAGGAAACGCGTTATGTGTATTAAGTTTATTTTTATCGGTAATGTCGAGGCTTGCAAATGTACTTGGAAAAAGTGCTGTAGAATGTTATTGCTTTTCCGTTTCCAAGGAATTCGAATAATGGTAAGTATTTGGAATCGTCGCATATCTTAATGTAAGGCATAAAATGAACTGTATCTTTAGTTACTTACCTACTACTGTTACAGATATGAGGTAGTAGAAAAAGGTTTTTCGTTTATACACTTTCGATTGATACACAATTTAGACTGATACAAATTGTGTAATTTAGACAACTATTACATGTGTTGTAGCCTCCACGTGTGGCGTATGACATTTTAACGTATTTCATGATGATGATCGGTTTCAAATATTGCTTTTCCTTTTGATCACTGTTGATATAAATTGTTCTCTATTTCTAGGCAGCTATTGCCAGCGCCACCTGCACGTATTATTGTCATGTTCGCGAACGGAAATCCCGCCATCTTGCCTTAGCTGTTACATAATTCGTCGCGGTAATAATTGTGTGATTCTCGCGAATTCCTTGGAATCGGGTGATTGTTCGCATTCGCTGTGTACGAAGTATACATGTATGTTGGAGGAAATACAAGCGACCGCAGCGCACGCTGTGGAAGAAATGGGGAGATTTTCGATACGCCTCTTGTCAAATGTAGCACATTTTGGATAAATTTTATTTTAGGTTTCTGTACAATTATCAATATTATCGGAATTAAGCGCAATATTTATTATTTAAAATTGAAAAATGATGCATAGATAAATTGCTAAATAAAAATTGAATTAATCGATATATCTTTAGAAAGACATAAGGGCGCACTGGATACTTAGGGACGGTTCGGTGTTCACAGAACCACTGCTTCAAGGATATTTTAATGAAGTTTACAAAGCTTCTGACACAACGATTCTTTTTGGGCAAACTATTTTATATATTGTACAAACCATAATGCTTACGTTTTTCGTTAAGTTTAAAGAAAAATATTATATCCATAATTGTCATTTATTAGAATAGTTTCAGCAACAATAAAGGTCAATGTATTGTTCGTTACTGCACTTCCAAAAAGATTTAACTGTGATAAA
Source organism: Eumeta japonica (assembly GCA_005406025.1). NCBI lineage: Eukaryota > Metazoa > Arthropoda > Insecta > Lepidoptera > Psychidae > Eumeta > Eumeta japonica. The sequence continues at coordinate 10,709 of BGZK01003895.1, forward strand.
ATTTTGTTGTGGTTAACTTGACTGCAGAACGAAAGTGGGTCGGCTTGACCGGTCAGACACCACACACTTACAGAATATAGACTTAAAATAGCAGCTTCCGCTGTTACTCGTACATTTCGTCTAGTAAGTGAGAGTGCGGTGGCCCACTCCAACTCTATAATGTAACGTAAATAAAATATAAATACATAATAAAACATAAAAATAAAACTAATGCAAAAATATTGGATATTGGCCTTTACCCGTCTCTTTTGCTGAGCTTTATGGATTATGAAGTCAAATAAAAAAAAACGAAGGGTGTATATATTTCAAAAAATAAATAGTCAAAAACCATCTACAGATGATTTCGTGTCGATCGGTCATAGTGTCGTAACGATATGTTAAATAGTTTTTACGTGAGATGGCGCTAATGTCGAGCATATAGGGAAAGTGTTTCCAATTCAACAGGCTTCACACGCGGACAAAGTGAACGGATTTCAACATTCATTAGTTGTAGGCTTACCCCAAATACATAAAAATCTTTAAGGTCAGGGGTTTAACTTTTGCCCTAGGTGGTGCGAATCACTAACTATTATTGTGAAACTTATTATAATCATCGAAGAGCGGAAAATTTTTCTTTGCTATCCTTGTCCATTCCAATAAAATCCAAATAATATATTTATTATTAACGAAGATTTCACAAGTAATAAAACTGAAAATAATTCATGTGCTATATAAAGAACTAAAGTAATTAGTTTAATCCTAATAGAATTTCTTTTGAAGCTTGTGTGGTAGTTCACAAAAAATGGGAGATCGTTCTCGACTTTGAGAGCACTCTTAATTAGTCTGTTTAGCGCAATTTTAATTTGCTTTTGACGATGTACTCATATAATAGTCAATTTGCTGAATGTCCCACGAGACTCAGTAGGTTTTTCATAGAATGGGTATATACTAACATGAATATAGACGATAACGGTGACTGTATTTTCTAACATTTTTAGAATAAGACGTGTTTGACGAGGGTTAATTCAACGAATGATGAATTATTATTTATACGATAGCATCGTAACTGTGTATTCAATAGTTTACGTTCAGAGGTTGTTTTCGTTGGTTTTCAGACGGGTTTTCTTGACGGCGCGGTCAGTCCGGAGGTTCCTCGGTCTCTTCCTCTCGAAGCGGCTGCGCGAGCCGAGCTCCGTTCGCACCGCAAACGTCACGAACAGTTTCGGTAGCGAATGGCCCCCGAGACTTTACCTGCGCATTAGCATTGCTAATGCGGCGACGTGATCTCGGCGCGGCGCGACAGCCCGCGAGGGACGCTCCGCTTTTTGAACGATCACACGGCGAACCTGTCCCGGAGTCGTTTATGGATGAACCGAGAACGGCACGCCGGATTAAATGCTTAACAGTACTGCGGCTCAGTCGGGTTTTTGATCACCTCACTACGGAGGCGTAATCATTTTCATTGATCCAGCTTACGTAATCAACCTAGCACAGTTTTTTATAAGGCGTTCAAAAGATAGAAAATTGCAATAACGAACAACTTTACATTTTTTTTAATAAATGTGAACGTCATATGAATAATTTTAGCATGAACGGTATGTGTATATTACGAGCGGCATACTTTATTTTATTGTATTTTTATTTTATTTTATCGAAGAGATAGTAGACAATTTGTCACCATATAGTATATCGCTACTGCCCTGGTGAACGTCGGTAACGCCACTGAATGTGTTGAAACGTTACTATCTTTTCAAAAACACATACAATCGCTATTTTTGAGAATTACATCTTTTGTTTGTTAGAAAATACCGATAAATGAACATCATAGAAAATTGAGTGTACAAGATACCACGGTAGACTAATTATAGTCGACACGATGAGGGTGATGTGAGATTTAAGTACCAGTACGGGGGGATTGGTAAGCTGGTTTTTAACAAGTTCCCTGTGGAACATTGGCCACCGGCCATGCATATTACGTTTTCCTTCTTGCATCTTGTACGGTACTGAGACGTAATTATTTACGTCTTTAATTTATTTTAATTCTAATGCATGTACATGTGATGTTGCACTTGTTCACACTTTTTTCTTAAATTTATAATTATATATTGTTTTTTGCGAATCTTTACTTATATTACACACTTTTACATGGTATATTTGATGATTCTCTGCGATTTTATACATTACTTCAAATTATATCATTCCTTTTATTTAGTATTTAAATTTGCTTCCTTAAGTTACTTTTGAAATACATACTCCGCTTTTTTCCATTAATTTCATAACAAGATATGGCCTTTAAATATTTTTGTTTCACATTTTGTTCTCTACCTATCTCACGGTTGCTTATTTCTTTACATGTTATTTATATGTGTATATTATTACGCCTCTGCAAAAGAACTGGAAGATATTTTTCTGTACTCCATCCCACAAAATCGGGACGTCACTGGGCACGTGAGAGTAACCTGTATCGTAGAATAAATAATCGTCTGGTGATTTCGTCAGCGTTTCTTGCTATTCTTTGGGCTCGCCGCTCTAATTACCTTATTAAGTTACTGTGACACTGGAAAATTATTTTCATTATTACTTTTGTTTTGGATGAAAATGGAATTCCCAGCAAGCTCGTTAATATGCTTTTTTGTGCAATTAGTGTGTGAATTTAAAGCCAGGGTAATCGACCTGTCTGACTTAGGTAACGATGTAGAAAATATTACGTGTAGTCACACGAGTTAGAGAATGGAAGGCTCATAAAGTCGTTAATAATTGAAATGACCATCTGTAATCACTAATGATGACGACCTAAGGATATTCCCTTTTTAATACTCTAGATCACTGGATGCAGTGCAATGGTCTGTATTTATTTATTATTTTTAAATGGATTATAAATTATTTTTAAATGGTACTGAAAATTTTGACACTAACAATCAACTGTCAGTACTCCACTTTGGCTAGGTACTATATCAGGGCCCGTCAAACTTTCCCGTCGATGCGGTTACCGTTGGTGATGACAGATTTATTAATAACCGTGTCTCATTTATAAGCTCTGGTGGATTTCCTCAGATTGAAGGCTTCACGACCATTTTCCTTTCAGCTCCTTTGAGTGGTAGATTCATCTTGAGCACGTTTTCCGTCTACAGGTGGCGGATCATTTTATACGAGTTTTTTCGGAACTCCGTATGAAACGCAATATTAATATTCATATCTTCGAATTAGTCGTGTGAAAATACATTGGTCCTGCATTTTACTGCTTTCTTGGTAACCACGTACACGGCTCATATCTTGAGGGCAACAAAACAGTTTGAGATCCATTGTTTGTGTTTTCGTCGCTGGTATTTTATAAGCCTTTTTGGTTTATATTGTTTCATCTGTAACGACTACTGAGAACAGCCTATCGAGTACTTTGTTGTAAAGTGCGTTGCGATCGTTTTTGTCTCTTTGATTCGGGACAACCGCATACATTATATTGAACACTCCAAGCGGTCCATCTAATAAATGCGATAAAATATGTAATTAGTTACAACGTTCTTTTCACAAAGTTATGAGCTCAATTTGATCAGAGACCACTGGATTATCGACTATTTCAGCAGTGTGCTCTGTACTGTCGTATTTAATGAGTTGATATTGAGATACTCCGTAGACGAAAACAATCATTTTATCTGCTCCCGCAGCTGTACTTTACAAATTAAGTTAATCTTTGAGTTTGTGAAAATAAGTTAAAGAATTTAAATTATTTTCATATTATGCAATAGCTAGTTCCAAAAATCTATTTTTTTTTTAATTTATTCTGAAGAGATGGTTTGCTGTGTTTGTGCATATTATAGATGCATATTTCCAAATTCTTTAAAATATGTGTACGAAAATAGATTGCTGAACGAAATAGTAATGTACAGGAAGTGTGGAAAAATTATGAAGGTTTTTATAAAATACGTACATACGTAAGGGTAAATTGTTTATCATTAGATCTTATTTTATAAAGAGCTATAGCGATAAAAGTAAATTATTTAACAGTTTTATTCGTATTTTATACAAAGATTCCTTACTTGAGAAAAGGTGCAGTTACATTAGATTTAGATGACTACAAATTTAACAGTTATTAATGTTATCATGATTACAATAAATAACTACATCTAATGAAAGTATATACGCATATTGTATGTGTATGTATTTTTGAAATAAAACTAATAGTTCCGCTGAAATACACTAAAATTGGTCAAATGTACTGTAAATTCAACTTTGATTTTGATAAACTTTTCAACAAACAGGTGTATCGAATAGTGATCTTTTGTGTAAAATGTTGAATTTTCTGCAAAAATATCTAGGCATATTTTTGTATGGCGCATTGTTAGTTGGCTATAAAAATCAAAAACGACAGGGAATTCTTTTTCCCATACAGTAATCAGGGAAAATCAAAGTATTTTCATATTAATATTAAAATCTCATGTTTTAACAGTTTTATTTTATACTTACACTTATTCTTTATGCCTATTTGAAAGAAAAAAACAATTTAATCATCCTAATTTTCCGTTTCAGTATTTCCTTTAATTGTATTTAATTTACAAATTATTAAACTAAACATTTCATTTCAGGAAAAAATAAGATATAAATATTTGTTAATCATATAAAATGATTTATCATCTTTACAAAAAGAATAGACAGTCAACGTTAGGCTATAATAAATTTCCTTCCAATAGTATTTTATTTTATTAATAAATATAAAAAAAACTTATGACAGCTTAAAATTTGATCCTTAGTTATCTTGCTACCAATTCGCTTTGCATAAAGTTTAATAAGTTGCCGACTCCTCCAGCATACACCTTTCGATTTATAAATTTTCTCTGTGAGTCGTCGTCGTATTCAATCTTTACAAATAACCGAATCACCTCCACATAGTTTTTCTACTATTGCTAATACATTTTCATCCATACGGCACTAATTATCTTTGACATGACTGTTTCCGTATATATTCTTCAATGACACTTCAACGTTACTACATTTGCACGAATCGCATTTCAACTGCACAGGTTATACTTTTATTTCCTCTGTCACACCCAACTTTTATTACCGTATGAAAAAATGGATACCAGAACTTCGTTATGAATAACTGAGCTCGTCTTGCGAAACTATTTATAACAGTAACAAGGTTCCATTAACTTTATTTCCCACATTTATTTTCGTTTCAATATTTCTGTCACGTTCTAAATAGATAACTTTTTTATTCGCTCAATTTTCTCACCTTCTATACATATCCTGCATACAGTAATGCTGTTTCTTTTTTTCAACCTTAGTCTTATCAATATAATGTTGATATTTATTTACATAATAAAATATTTCATTTTAGTTTCCATCTGTAACTGGCCGGCCGAAGGTGCAAGGATTACTCTGTGATTGGTGTACAGAAAGTATTAGACGGATAACTCATTTGTTTATTTACCGATACCCAAAAACAAAGCCAAAGATACTAAAGGATTTGCAACATAAACCTTCATTAACATCAATATGTTCACATTACATTTTAATATGACTAATAACTTTATCAACGTTGATTCTCGTAATTTATTCAAAGTTGCAAAGTATCGGAATTTGATAGTTCCGGGTATTTCCGTTTGAAATATATGTTTTTCTTTACTAAAAAACAGAGTAAAGTTGACTTGCTAAGTCTAAGTTATTAGAGGTGATAGAAACACTAAAGCCTATCACAAATATGAAAATATGTTTTTGATTTAACAACATAAGTATAGTAAGCAACTTTATTTTTCTAAATTATTTTTCATTTCGATCTTATGAGTTTAATGTTTATTCTCTGTGCCGATTAGAGAAACTTATTTCAAGCGTAAATCTTTCATTTCTCGGCAGAATAAACTGCACAGTTTTTTTTAAAGCAAATTAATTTTAGGTTGAAGTTAATTAAATGAATTCGAATATTTGATTTACAATAACAAATGACTTGTGAAAACTAACGAAATAGACAAGGTTTTAACAATAGTGTGCTGTGAATTTAAATAACGAACTTGTGACGATGAAGCCGATCGCCTCAAGGACAACACCAGGGTAATGGTTTACAGTTTCTGAAATAAACGTTTATTCTTCATTTCAAGTACCTATTTCAGAATTTATGGCTGATTGCTTTTAAAGATTTGTACATTTTCCGGAAAGACGTACTTTGACAGACCTTGTTTCAGATATTCCAAAATTATTCGCTTTTGGAAACTATTTCACTGAAAATGTTTATAAAATCTATATTCCACATACCATACACGTGTCTTCGAAGAAGCGCACACGAACCAAATCGCAGTTGTCCTATACATTCGATGCACGATGAAAAGTTTATGCAATTCTCCAAGTTCTACTGTGACTCTGGAAATCCTTGTATAACATTCAGGTTCCTTCCCTTTGCTTTTCTTTAAATTTACACTCAATGCTATCTCCTTTATCGTCAATATCACTAAATAGTACAAACTAAAGTCTCTGTCTACGTCTACCTGTATGTGTGTGCGCTTAGTTATTCTAAAGTGCTCAACCAATTTTGATAAGATGTTTGCTATTACTAAGATGATTTCTTTCAAAAGGTTCGTATCTAGGTAAGCTACTTATATCTATGTAAGAAAAATGTTTTTTCTATGACTTCTAAGATCTCGGAAACTATGGAAGAGTATCATGACCATCGACGAGGAATCGTCTGATGATGGTTATAGGCTATTCAAATTAAAAAAAAATGTAAAAGTACATTTGTATGGATATACTTTTACATTTTTCACACTATGGGATTATATATCATAAAAATAATCTATAAATGCTATATGTCTGTGTCATAAAGATAATCCACAGAAACCATTTTCATCTTTAGCTTGTATAATGGATTATTTTCGGGAAGTTATTTTAACATTCGTAATATTAATTTTTATACAATCGAATATGTTAGTAACGTTTCGGGTTTGATATAGATTAAAATATCCCTTTACATCATTTAATACGTAACAATGAATCTCTACCGCAGTGTACGTTTTCTATGCGTTGCCACATCGTTCATCGGATTTATTTGAACTTTTAGTGTTGTGTTGTATGCATGAACCAGAAGCTTTCTGAAAAAAAAAAAACTAAGATTTGTTCTTCCTCTTAGTATCTTTACTATTGAACCGAACTATGAAACTGACTTTAAGGAGTCTTTTTCTAAAATAATGCCCTGTTCTTTAATAAAATAGGCTACTAACATTTAATCCAATGTGACCAGTAGCAGAATCTGATTTGGGCGCGCGTTAGGGATCAGAAGAGAGGGTAAGGTCAGTATTGAAATCGAGCGTGGAATCGATATTAGAGTAAAAACCGCGATGGAGAACAGAATCAGGAGCAACACAGGGATTGGAATCGAAAGCGGGACTGCGATTAGGATTGACAGCAAGACCGAGTGATGTAATAGACGAAGAAGTTCATTGTATTTCCACGCGGACGAAGCCAAAACCGGGAAACTAATTAAAAAGAAAAGATTGTGCAATAGTACATCTTAGCGCTATGCATTTCTAAACATAATTTAACATTCTAATGTATATAAGAACTGAGTCAATGAAAACTGCACATAGGAGCTTAAATTCGCGTTTTCGGCGTCG
>BGZK01003896.1:0-18281 GCA_005406025.1 Eumeta japonica
TTGTGGGAGGCGCAGACGCTGTCTGATAACAGTTACCATTTCACCACGGTCTCTGTATTTGAAAATATTGCTTATGCTCGATGCGCTGAAGAACTCAAGTTACTGTCGGAACGATTTTCGAACAGATTTAGTGGTTTCGATAACATGGAAGATTATTTAAATTTATTTTGTACTCCAACAAAAAGTAATGTACAAAATGCTCCAATTCACTTACAAATGGAGTCGATCGAGATTTGTAAATTTGAAGACATGAAGTTATGCAATTTCTAAAAAAAAATACCTTGAAGAAAACCATTTTCCGCAGCTTAGAAAATTTGCAAGAAGATTAATTTGTGCGTTTGACAGTTTTTACAAATGAGAACAGTTCTTTTCAATGATGAAAGTTAGTAAACCAAAACATCGTACAAGGCTGACTGACGATAATTTGGAAAATTGTTCACATCTTTGTATCAGTGGAATTAACCCAAACAACGATGGATTAGTTTCCTGAATTCAAGCTCAAGTGTCCCATTGATTTTGGTGTCGCTAGTTAACTTTTGTAGTTTGTAGTAATTCCATATTTCACGATTTAATTATAATGTTGTACCTGTTTTTTTCATTTCATTTTGTTATTTTATTAAATTGTATTATCATAACATTGTCGTATTATTTCATGTCTGATATCTATGGCTAAAAATTATGAACACTACTTTATTTTTGAACGCGGCCCGTGAACGTATTTGCACACTAAATTTGGCCCACAACATATCAAAAGTTGCCCATACCTGGTCTAAGAGTTCAATAGAAGCTTATGCCGACACCTCAGTAGTTAGCCATCATCTATAATCGAAATAGGCAAGAAAGTTGAATTGAACATGCGTTCATTTCGGAAAATACATAAATACATATAAACGACATAAAGTTGAATGAAATTGAATAAAAAAGTGTTTTTTTTTCGTAGCGAGACTTTTGAAAAAAAGAAGACAGTTGGATATTTATTCTATATAATGATTACTGTAAAATTTCAAATGCGACAAATTGAATTATCGACGACGCGGATGTCGTCTGCGGCGGATCGCTCCAAGGCGGACGATTTGAATTCCGTATGGTCGGCGGCGGCGCGTGCGGCGGCGGGGCCGGCGCACCCGCTGATTTCCCCGGGGCGGGCGGCGCGGCCGTCGTAAGATTTCGCCGCGCGGACCCGACCGGAGCCCCCGGTCGTCGCTTCGCTTATCGTCACGCGAAGATAATGCCCGACGAAATCTACTTCGTCGCCGAGATCCCGTGATTCGCTTCAGAAGCGTTCGCATAAAACGGTTAATTCGTGTTATTGCGGGGTTACGCGGCCGGGGTCCGCGCGCGTCGGTGATTTCCCCCGGCACCGCCGGCGCCCGTTCCCCCCGCCCGCCCCTCGCGACGTCCCGCCTCGTTCCGCTTTCTCCGCTTCGAGAAACAGCTTTTTATGAGCCCTCACAAAGTTTAACGAAACCCTAACTTCGTCGGAGCGCCCCTTTAATTTGACGCTTCTATTCGCATTTAACCGAAGCGCAAAATGTTCGCCGAGACGTTTCCGGCGAGCGACGCGACGCGCCGGCGACCCGGCGCGCGCCGGCCGCGGCGTACGTGCATCTAGTGCGGCATAACTTTATGGCGGGAGATAAAGGAAAAACTCGATTTTGTATTTTATGCGTGAGGACGGCCTTCATGGAAAACCATCCCGTGGAATGTAATAAAGAGCCCGCCGTAAAAGCGGGCGGTCGCTGCGCCCGCGCCCGCGCCGCGCCGGACGCGTCCTTCGAGACCGGCGGTTCGACCTCGGCGCACGTTAATCATAATTATTTTCGCTTTTAAATTCCAGAGTAATTTTCGATTAGTCCCTTAGGCCACCAGGTAAATCTCGAAGGGCGCGGCGGCGGACGGACTTTTCAAAAATATTTTTACCGTTTTATCAGAGCGCTGTAATGTTGTCGACTTCAAATAAATATATTTTATCTCGACTCGAAAGCGATTTGCTCTTAATGGACGAAGTTCCATCATTTTTGAGCGGGGCGCGGTCTGCGGCGGCGCCCGCCCGCCCCTGTTCGCGGATGTAACGGGCGCAGATCCGCTCTAAAAACAGCCTGATGTTGACTTAGTAGGTACATCATTTTTGACTCAATTTGCAATGCGTCCTGGACTTGTGCCCTTTTGCAAATGAAAGATTCAATTTAAGCCGAAACAATTTGAAGATGTTTCCAATTCCATTTAACTGAGTAATACCAAAAGTAACGAAGACTGAATTTTTATTAATTTCACGTTCAAATTTGTCATAGCCCGGACGATATATTAGATACCACAACACTAAAATTTATTTAGTGTTGTTGTATCGTCTTAAATGTTTTATAATGTGAAACGTTGTCTTTTGTAACATACAACTCTTTGCATTTGTAGAAAACATAATAATATTTTTTCACATTCCACCACCTAAGAGATTGTTGAAAACGAGCAAAGGTAGACACAAAATGAAATAATTCTAGAGAAAGAATGATTTTGCAAACACAGTAGTTTAATTATCATCATCATCATCTTCATCATAACTCTCGTCTATTTCCCAGATGGTAGGCAGAAATTTCAGATTTCCACAGTCTTCGTATATCTCTCTCGTTTCGCTGATATCCATCAATCTTTTCGTTCAAGCTTGTACGGTTTCGAGTGCTCAAAATTTGGCTCTTTTTAATATGCCACCAATTTGGTCAGCATAGGACTCTTCAGAGCAATCTTTTCCGACCTTTACATCATACACAATCGCTGTATAGATTAGTTTTGTTATTCTACTGTCATTCATCCTTTCCATATGGCCAAACCACAGCAGCATAATCTTTTTCAACTATATTCACTACATTTTCTTTAAAACTATACCCCTTTTTCTGATATCACCGTTCTATTTACTTTACAAAGACACTCCACAGATACTAATTAGTTTCTGTTATACGATTACGTCTATGCCCTTCGACCTGAACTTAAAAAAATGTGTGTGGTAGTCTATATTAGTGAGGTAACTAAATCACGCAACAACGGAAGATTTCGCGCTAATGGATTGTTCACATCATTACATGTGTCCATTCTGTACCCGTGTTCCTTCTTCGCCTTGTTAGGTGTTTTACTTTTTTGCTTTCATTTCTTTTTATACCGATTCCCGCAGTTTTTTTCTCTGCAGATTTTTTTTTGTGTTCTGGATTGTTAGGGCATATTTAGTGGAGCTAGAGTTTTCAATGAAACATCACCAGTTCCCCCATGGCTTAGACATGCTAGTAATAAAAGATACGACATAGACAATAATTTAGTTCTTTTTTATGCCAACCTAAAAATATATGAAAGAGCTCTCTCTCTTTTCCGTTTTCTAACTATGGTCTAGTTATTCATGGTACACAACTCGTTCGCTGCGTGACAATTTGGTACACCCTTGCATCGGGTCAATTATGTTACCTTAGAACGATAGAATCTGTATTGAAGCGACGTCAAAATTACGTCGGTCGAGGGCGCGCGGTGGCGGAGCTCACATCTTGACGCCGTTTTGACGACATAGCGATGCCGACTCGATCGTTTCAAGTTGACGTAATTGTCTCACCATGAGCATAGAGTGAAACTTGCATCTAATGCTGCGCGTTTAACGAGATCATATACGTGATTGCTTAACGCGTTTTATGTAATATTTGCATTTTTAAGTAAAACCTGCTTACGAGCCAATATTTTTTAGAATCTGTGAAGTCACGCATATCTTATATTAATAATTTGTTATGATGAAGACAGCAATATTGCTTAACTTACGGATTGATTCAATAAAAATGTCAGAACCAAAATTCTACAATAAAATTACATAATCTTTGATTTTTCTCGCATTCTCAAAATTCTGTAATACTACATTAGATGTCATAATAACCAAAGTTATTTAAATCATAACTATGAAGTAATGGACGATTTGTTATTATTTCTAGGACAGTATATCATTTGCAATTGTTTTGTTTGTACAAACAAAACGATTGTTTGTAATAAAATTACTAAGGATTCATTCGGAGTAATATGACTTAAACCAAAAAGTAAAGATCTTGGTGTGTTCTCGTAAAGCTTGTCTTGACTGTGGATATATCACATATTTCAGTACTTTGGTTTAAGAGATCTTAACTGTATTTGAAATTTCTTCATTTCATGTGGACCTATTGTAACTAACGTCATAAAAATACGCACACTATCGGGTTCATTCGTTCGTTCCCTTTACCTTGTTCTCGTTTTAGAAATAAATTGAATATTTAAAGAAGTGTTTCGGTAATATTTAGAAATAAAGGGCCGCAGGAAAGCGATCTAGAGAAGAACTAGATGGAAGCTGTTCACTTCAGTAACGAATGCAGAAGACTGCATGTGGTTTCGCTGGAAATTAAAATGCTACAAGACGACCGGGAGAGAGACACACGCAGCGCCTTATACGAGAAACGATACGTTATGTCGAAGAGTTCGTTGCCATTTGGCGTGTCGAATTTTTTAATTACGTTTCAAAAACGATAACTTTATTTAGGTGTCTTTTAATACCATTTAATCACATATTTAGAATGCTTTAATTCTTTACAATACCGTTGAGAAGCCGCCGTTATCTGTCAATAGGTACGGCCGAGTATTAACGCTGTGCCGATGGTTGAGCGAGGGTCGGGCGGCGAAGGCGGGCGCGCCATCTACGTGCCGTCCGAACTTTGAATTTACGTGATCCTGGAAAAGTTAAATAACAGCGAAAATTAAATCAGACAGAATCGTGGAATCACTTTATTTAATTAATCCCCGCTCTGCGCGATCGTCGCTCGGCTCGAGTTTTGATAATGTAAATTAAAACGAATGATGGGATATAAAATAGCTCTTAAAGAAATAAAAATCTGTGCTTAAGCTGTAACATAAATATTTGTAACGTTTGATCGCATGAATTGGTCGATACTGACGGCGCGCCGCGGCGTAACTGAGGGTTCGGATTTTCGCAGATCACTTGCTGCTATTAGTGTTATTTGTCTGTTCGATTGGCTCCACTGCAGATGTAATTCCTTCGGAGTGGCAATTTCACGTTTTCCTTATCCGAACGTCGTCGGTTAAGTATATATTTGTATTGTTTTATGCCAGTGTGATCGGTTGTACTGATGCTGCAGCACGCCAGCAGAAGAAGCTAGTTCTTCTGGAATCACATTTTTTGTTTTACTCGTCTGAACATCTTTGGCCATAAGTATAATTATATTTGTACTGTTTTTTATTAGTTTCATTGGCTTCACTGTTCATATAGTTCTTCTGGACTCATATAATTCTGCTATTATTCTGAGTATTATTTACAATTTAATTTGGTTTTATTATTTATCTACGCAATTAACATTGCTGTTGTAGGTTTTTTATAATTACATTTATGTGTTTTTATCATTAAAAAAAATCTTTGGCAATATCCATTTATATATATTTTTTTGTATATTGAATGTTCATGTTGTTTTCGAATCAGAAAATTTATTATACGTAAAAAAATAATTTGGAGGTATTTAAGAAAAATAGTGATCGACTTAAAGTCAGTACTACAAATGGAAATAAACTGTGTTTCTATGTTTGTCGACTATGCAGTGTCACGAATTTAAATGAGAAACTATGTGTATGCGCATGTACAATACACTTTATTGTAAATATATACGATATTCGCTTATATAAATTTAAAATCGACATTAAATAAATACTTAGCAAAGAAGAGTGTTATACAATTTCTGAATATTTAAAATACAAATATCTATGGACATAATCAGCTCAACTTCGTACCGGGTTGTTTTAATTGGTCATGGTTTTGTATTCAAGCTGGTTGCGTGTAATAAAATTAGAAAAGAAATATCATTAAGTTTCTTGCTTGTTTTTCTTGAGGGAAAATTTCCTTTCGAACTATAGTGATAAAATGTAAATTATGTAAAAGAAAACAAAATGTTATGATGTATTTCAAATGTTATTTAAGGACTTGTAATACAAAAATAGTGAATTATTTTTCATTTCAAATTGTAAAATATCAACAGGGACCTGGCATTTGTATGTTTGGGGAATCTCAGTTAGTTCATAAATTTTAGTGGTGAAATTTAATGTCTTTTTTCTTATTGCTAACCGTGATTCATGGTCTTTATTAAAAATGATACGTAGATTCTTGCCTGCAATATGCAGTAACATGTAGCATGCAACCCATCGTTGACCCTTGATCAGTTTTCCACAAAGAATCCTCATCAAACGAATTGAACATTGATTCGAGAGGATTTGCAGATATTGAACACCTAAGTAAGTGTTAGTTTTATATTTATCTCCACCGCCAATTAATTACTTATAATTTTTAGGTGAGTTTTATCAAATTAGGCACATATTCAGTAACAAACAGACAAAAACACCGGATGTTAAAACTCCAACACATAGGCGTTCAGCCATCTTGCCCGGATGCACTGTCATTCAACATGACGAACAGCATGTTGAATGTTGCTGGCAAGAATCTAATAATGAATTTCGAAATAACACCATATACAATATTATATTTAAAACTATACGTAGTTTAACTGAAATTTTATCAATTACTTTTACATCTTTACTATCACACCAAAAAGTATAACTTCTAATGCGTATACAATTTATATACACTGCAAAATTTTCGAGTCGTGGTATTGTCAGCGACTCAATGACGAAGATAATTTTTCTGTAAATTCGATTAATATTAGCACGAAATCAATTAAGCTCCTAATGGGATGAAAACATTTTTACACTCATTTATTTAACTTATGCATAGGCGTTTATTGGGTTGTGCCATCTCGTGCCACATCGGCTACGATGACGCAGACTTTTTTCCGCTTCGACCGAGGAGATAAATGGCGCCACTCATAAATTTTGCCCTTATCGAAACACTAAAAATCGTTGATGCAGGGCGGGCGGGCGCGGGGCGATCGTCCGCCCGCGGTTCCGCTCGCGTTTGTTTCCGCGTCAGCTGTCCGAGTTCACAGCGCGAGTACATAAAGGCGGTCCATTTATTTCGGTTATTACCTGTTTGCGAGAAAGCCGGGTTGTGCCATAATTTCCGAACAATTTCCGGGCGCGCGCCGGCGGGCGGCGGGCGCAGGTCGGCCGGCGGCTTCCAGACAATTAGCGGCGGCGGGCGGCGCCGCGCCGGGCGGTCGCGGACGGCTCAATTTGCGGCGCACACGTGCGCCCGCTGCAGGCCCTCGTCTTCGATTCGATCGATCGCTCCAGCGGTGCAGGCGACGGGCGGTGCTAGATACGATAGTATGCATCGTATGGACGTCGACATGTATCGAAATACGTCCCTGGTGATTTTCATTTGCTTGTACAATATCCCGTTGGAGTGCGCACTTTTTGCTCTAAATGGGTACTTAGCTCTTATTTTACATTTTCTTAGAAATTACCAATGCGACCAATGTTTAAAATTTTATAAAAAATGTTAATTTGATAGAACGAACAGTTCACAAGGAATAAGCCTTGTGAGAAATGGATAAGCTAATAGAAATCACCGTATAAAAATATGGATGAGGTACTTAGTAGAAAATGGGCTCAGTTTAAATATGGGATTAATCAAATATGGAAAACATATTTAAAATTAAAAAATAAACCTTTTTACCAATATTTTTATGTAGACACATTACTTGAAGAAGAATGCTAGAAGGCTAATGACAGAGGAACCGGACTCAAAATCTAGTATGATATCATGATTAGAACCAAAAACTGAAATGAAAATCAGGATCGAGATAAAGATCGAGATCATGACTGAGTGTATGAAAACAGTGCTGTGATACGACAGACAGAAATTAAGGAACTAGTTCTATATCTAAGTAAGCAAAGTCATTGGCGGACATTATTATATATTACATAGTGGGTATGGGAACAGATACATATTTCGCCGCACGAGCCATAGGCGGACGTAGTAACTGACTACGAATTCCAGGCCAAAAGCAAATATGGGAAAAAAGTTACTTGTAGTAATTTTAGAAATGACTCTTTATTCGGTTAATAAAAAAAAAAACCGGCCAAGAGCATGTCGGATCATGCCCACTGAAGGGTTCGGAAGCCGTTACTACAAAGAAATTCACTACAGATGAAAAAATTACGTTGTTACATTTTTCTCCGTGTTTTTCGCACATAATAAGTATAAGCGCTTTAATCATCTATAACTAGAGAAACAAGTAGGTATGTAGACTATTACTGTTAAACTAGTCTAAACTAAAAAAAAAACACTAGTGAAAGAGCGTATCTTAACCGGATACTATACAATAACAAGTAATCTTTTGGCAAAGGCTAGTAGTCAACCGTTTTTTTCCGAAGGCCTCACAGGAACGCCCTGAACTTCATTCAATAATAAAATTCCGTATGTATTGAGGCAACAGACTTTTTATAAGTTTCCTTAGAGCATGAATAAAATATAAAGTAAAATAAGATCGACGCGTACCTTCATATTAAGTTACTTATGTCGACGCCCCGGTCGGCACGATTGCGGCCGTCAGGCGAACACGTGAAATGAATGGAAATGCTTATACTACTTGCATGTTATTTATCACTTGCTAAGTTTTACCAGATTATCGCTACAAGCCAAAAAATTGGTTGCCTGTAAAGTCGGTATACGGGCGAAAGTTTTACGTGACAACGACTTTGAGTGGTAAAATCATTTTAATGTGAATATTCATTCGTATAGTAGGAAGAAGGATGAAATAATAGTAACAATTTAAAACATTTATTTATACAAAGAATTATATTTAAAACATTAATTTATACAAAGAATCTCGCACTGAATTTCATATTAACAAAATTTTATTTTACCTTTACACATACATACGTATTTATATACAAATATACATACAATAACTTGCAATACATTTGCGTACAATGAAACAGCGTTTACTACAACTTAACTTGTTCCTATCTGAGTGGAAGGGACGCGTTCCTTTCACTTTTATGTCTGTCTCTCGCTCTTAGGCGGGCTAACCATGCGAGTGGAAGGGACGCGTGCCTCTCACTCGCTCTCATTGTGAGCGCATGTGAGCGGAGCGTAACGCAGTTTCTTGAAGTGTCACCCGGCAAACCAATTTATAAGACGTTGTCACGTCAGCAATTTAAGTGCGGTATGGAGGTACATGCGTATGAAGGTTAATTATGTGACGTATAAGACTTTAATAACTTAAACGATTGTAATTTATTGTGGGCATTATGAGGCATATCTGAATTGTACTATTATATATCATATGCTACAATTTGCTTGAACCGTACGGTTCATTATCAGCAGTATATAAAGAAATGAAGGCATCAATTAGAAAATGTGGAGAATCACAAATTCGAAAACCCCTTAAGTCATTTTCGAAGAATACACGTTGGGCAGTGAACTTTAACGAAGAATAATATTTTTCACACTTCGATGGACAGTTCGCTTTCCGTCGCAAAGCTTCGGTCCGGGTGGCAGCAACCTGTGAAAAGGAATGATATCGGGAACTAAGAGTAAGTTCTTCAGCAAAGTGTAATCTTGGAGAAAATGTAGCACTTTTCTTCCCAATGTTGAGAACTTTTATATTTTGTTATAAAAAAGCGTATTCACCATCGAACGAACATGTATGAGATGCATAAACACGGCTTAACTAAGGGTTAAAAGCACATTTACTACTTACGTGAATTACTCACCAATACTATTGCAAAAATCGTTGTTTACTCTCATTTAAAATATATTTTTTTAGTCTATGTAAATAAAGATTATTAAATGTTAAGAAACCTTGGAAATCGTAAATCTTGAGTTTAAAATATGAGCTAGGTCTCATTCTATTCCATATATCCTCTAAAACAATTGGGCGAAGAATTGAAATCGTATCCAAAAATTTAAAAAGTCATAAACAAATAGAGATTTTATAAAGGACACTTATTTTTTTATGGATAATTCATTATATGAAAAGTTGAAATGCGTCTAAAAATTAATTATAAACAAGTTTGGGATGGATTTCGCGTAAGGACGATAGCGGATCAATTTTGCAAATTAGAGACATTATTTTTCTTAATAATTTGCATACGTAAATCTTTATTGTTTTTTTTCTTTAATCTAAACATTTATTTTGGATTAACTTTTTTAGTTTCTTTTATATTACTTTTTATTTAGTTTTTATTACTTCAAAATGTTTAGTTTTATCACTAAAATGTTAAAAAATTAAAACTGAAACTATTGGGTTTTACTTTAATATATTGAACTGCGACTATGATATCATTAGTCTTACTGAAGTAAATTTTAACGATTCTCTATTCGATGGCGAAGTATTTGTCTCCCCACTATTTTCCGTCAATTTCTGTAACAAAAATGTGTTGGCGGTGTTCTGATTGGTACTAAATCGAACTTGTATGTTATTCCTCGTACTTCGTGGAAAAGTTGTATAAAAAACACTTGGGTTATTACATTATAAAAAAAAAAACAACAATATTAATATAAATATGTATGTCTGTTATCTACTTCTATATTTATTGAATGAACAATGTTGCCATATTTTACAACGATTGTCAAAAATATTTCTACTGCAAGGAAACATAGCGAATGTATACTGATTGGTTATTTTAATACTCATTAGTTAATACGGATGTATTTTCTTAATCCACACATCCCCAGTTTCACAGATCTTGCTGACGAAATGGTGACCGAACATCATACGATGTCTTAATGTTTGTGAGATGTTTTCAGTTATTTCGGTTCAGTATTATAAGGAGAGTACTGATGAGTTTGTTAAGCTATTTAGACAGTAATACGGTTAGTGACAACGCGCTGACGAACATTGGTATCTCTAGAGACGAAATTTTAAGGAAAATTAAGCAGCTTGATAAGAATAAATCATTAGAAATAATTAACTGTTAACTGTTAAAGTTAAAAACTAAACACGTCAAAATGCACTGTTTTATTCTTCGTAATTGGTATTTAACAAGTTAGTCTTAAATATAATGACATTTGTAACATTAAATTAGTGTCACAAATATCAATATTTCTAAATGCGTTGTGTTTCAGACTCTCCTTTGATATAACAATTATTAAAGTTAAAAAATGAACACGTCAAAACACATTGTTCAAACTTCCCAATTGGCAATTGATTAAGTTATTCATAAAGATATTGACATTTGTGACATTGAAATTAATGTCATTAATGCCATTATTTTAAGATTAGCTATATTTCGACATGTTTAGTTTTTAACTTTAACAGTTAGCAGTCAACTGTTGCAAATAAGAGTTTGAAGCACACCGCTGTAAATGTGAAATTGTCACTCAATCAAGTATTTTATTAAGCTTTGATAGACATTTCACTCTTTAGCCAACGTTTATTTCTATAACCAATTCAAAAAACTATTGTTTCGGAAAGATAATAGTTTCATTAATCATCGGTGGACTATAAGTAATTGGGTCGAGTAAAGAGTTTTTTTTTTATAGCCAATTTGCTATTTGCTAAAAATTGACACAATATGTAAGGATTTCTCGAAAGCATTCGTCAAAGTTAGTCACTTAATCTTGCATAAATAACTGTTATTTTATGGCATTCGCTTTAGCATATATAAATGGATTTGTTTTTACCTTAACAATACGAGTCAACTAACTACTGTTGAGGGCTACGCTTCAGTGTCAATACTTACTAGTTTTTTGAGGTTTCTGAAGGCTAATGTTTAGGCTCCCTGACCCCCACCTTTTATTATATTTAATAATGGCCTTGTTGTTCACTTGTCATGCACATCTCTTATATGCTGAAGATCTTAAGATATTTGCTGTGTTATTCGGAAAAACAACGATTGCGTTGTTTTTCAAAAATAATTGAACATTATATACGAGTGGTGTTCAACGAAAAAAGAATGCTACTTAATATCAACAAACACTTCGCAATCTCCTTCACTAAAATAAATCAACAAAATAATCAACGAATATAAACTACAGGTTCAAATTCAAATATCTTTTTATCTCATAGGTTGTGTATAATAGTATACAAATAAGTTGTATACTAGAACGTAAATTTGCACTTAAATATTGTAGCGTCTAGAGGTAGAGATCTTAGGGCATTGGGGATTCTTTGAGCGAAGCTATTGATACGAAGTTCAGTGTAGTCAGCTCACCACTGAAATATATTTTACCTTTATGTGATTTCTGTGAAGGTAATATGATTCTTAGCTCTTGTATAACTCATGGGATTCGTGCCGCCTACCTCTCCTCTTACTTTTGTTTCATCAGCTCCTCAATATTTAATTAATATATTTTAAATATTAAGTTTACAAATAGATTTAATTTTCACGTTTACAGCATGCATAACGTCTTCACGTATCCTTAAACAATACTATGACGACAGGCTTACCTGCACACTGAAAATGTGTAAAAATCCTTTCTTATTATCAAAATCTTGGCTGCACACTAACTGATTATTTTCAAAGATGCTGTGCGTTCAACATACGGTCAATGGAAGCACGTCACAAGCAAACAGATGTAACTTATCCACCTTCGATTAGTGGATCTCAATACACTTAATAGATTCCGAGCATTCAGAACGTTTTCATTGCAGACTAAAAAAAGTAGTACGTCCTTTCACAGTCACATAACTAGAATGACCCGTCAGTAGCACGATCTAACCGCCGACACAGAGCGAGCGCCGATACGACGTGTTTGATTGCAGACTTGCTGACTTTCGACCGCAGTATCAAAGTGCCTTGTTTTTTAAGATCAATTATATTATTTGTGTTTCTTTTATTTTTTTTTGAAGAGAATCTTCTTTATCGGCGTATGGGAGAAATTTTATAACAATGTAACTTTTTTCTGTTACGCGCCATCTTTATCTGTTACGCGCCATTTTTATTTCTGGGTAACATTTTTCCGTTACGCGCCATATTTATTCAATGTTATTAATGTCATCGTAGCATAAACATGATTGTTACTAAGGCCACCTGTCACATATACTTTTTGTAAGATTTGTTCTTCCTTTACATTTGTTTAGTTGACTTTGTTATGCGTACTTACCTTTTTTAATCAAGCTCTGTAGATATATTTAAGGATTGCGACTACGGATTAATGCAAAATTGTATACGGATTATATTTTTTTCCACAATATTATAATGGTTGTAATCTGTTTTGTGCAGCTCGAAATAAAAAAAAACTGAAAAGCGATTTATCCTACAGGACATTTACTAAAGCTTTGCGATATTATATTTATTGATGTGTTTTTGCGTTTCTTAAATTAAAAATATAATATTCATGTTTATGAATTTTTCCAGCTCAAAAATTTGAAAAACGATTAACGCTGCAGGCCTTTCCTGAAACTTCTTACATTTGAGTTCAAAGTGTTCAAAAGCAGTAAATGATTGAGCTTATCACTCTCAAAAGATCTATTTTAGTGTTCCTTAAAGCTTTCCGAGCTTGAAAATGTAGTTTTAATACATTCTGAGCTCCTTGAGTATCTATGTATATATACAGATATATTGAATATCTGTATATATTGAAAGAAGTTTCGTTTTTTAATTTTTCAACTACGATATCTTTCAAACGCGTTGTTCGATTTTGATTTGTTTTACGGCATATAACGCAGTTTTTAGACAGAAAAAGACTGCTGAGTTTTAAATATCAATCCGACAAGAATTCCATATGTTATATTGAAAAAATTCCCTTCTTCGAATTTTTGGTTAACGATATGTCTGTAACGAACCAACCGATTTTGATGAAGCTTACAACGATCGAATTTGTTTCTTTTTTAAGTAGAATAGCTGGTCAGATTTTAAAATTTATCATTCTAGTTGTTTTAAAGTATTAAAAAAAGCTTTTGATAATTTTTACTAAATTCATTAATATACGATATCTATAGGTATAACAAAATATTGTAGGATTTTACATGTAATTAAGTTACAGAAAATGAGTAAATAATTTAAAAATAAAAAAGAAAGAAAGGTGGAATTATTTTACTTTCTATTTACTATAGATATAGTATAGACCTTGTTGTGTACTACTACTAATTGAAGAATCCGTGAAACGACGTAAGGACCTTGGACCAAAGGAGGTAGTGCTAAGGAGCACTGCCTCCATATTTTATGCACACACAATTTCTGTTTGGTACTAACTTTATGTTTTCAGGGCCCGGCTGAAAATCAGCGCTGTGGCTCAGGCTGCAGTATTTTGCTGAGTTGGTTACCCTTCGGCCTTTTGTCATTTATTTATTTATTTTGGAAATGTATGTCTTAGTTAAATTCACTTTAGGATGTTATACGTGTCTTCCTCTTTGTCTGTCTAAGGGCCGAATAAAGGATTATTATTATTATTCTAAAATTGTAAATAAAAACTGTGAGGAGGTGGATGGTAACAGTAGAAAAATTGGTAACTAATGGTAACATTAAGCGAAGCGATGTCATTGTGAAGTTGAAGTTTAGTCGATATCGCTTTCTACGAAAAGTTAACGTTAATATTAGTTAATGCATGGTTAAATAACGACTATACATATTGCACTTGACCTATTCTTGAAACTTTAATTATATGATAATTTTCTTCCACATAATGACAATTGAGTATTACGTAACCTCCAGTTTTCAACTTTTCAATCCTGATATCATAGACGTACTCTTCGCTTAGAACAAAAAGAATTTTTTCATACTGATACATCAGAAATAGTAGGCTCCTAAGGTTTAATTGTCGACGATTTGCATTTATTTTCTCAATACCTATATTACCATATAATTCAATTGCGTTTTTTTGTACATACAATTTTTTTGTCAAATTTTGTGATAAATATTCATTTTATGACTCACCGGCTCCAATTCTACCGTATTTGAAAAATTAAATCTGTCTTTTTATATTGATACCCCTAACAAAAAAAGAAGTAACTCACATTTTTTTTGGGTTTTTCGTATTAACATAGACAAAAAAAATTACATTTTTTTCTGTAGTAACAACGTATTTCTAGCTGTCCACGCAAACACAAACGCACTTACGCACGCACACACATAAGGCACCACACACACACACACACACACACACACATGCCACATATCACTTGAAAAATAGGTCTGAATAGACCGGTTAAAAATCTAATTTAGCAAAATTGAACTGAAAACATAAACTTCTAATTTGTAAACATTTTCAATTTTCATAACAGGACTTTACGCTTCTATAAACATACTAAATGTTATGAATTCATGCCACAGATGGATTTTTAATGTTACTTAATACTTGTTTAAAATTTTGAAAAAGTGTGACTATCAAAAATTATTGAAGAAGAAATATATCACTAATTTTTTATTATACAGTCCACTGTTGACTAAGAAATTTTAGGTTGTCTTAAATAATTCACATTGTATAGTTGTAACAAAACCATTGAAAATCATAATGGTTTATGGAGATCTTTTGACGAATACACTAAAAGAGATTCTAATATTTCGTCATTTCTAACTGAAGTGGAAACCTATCGGTTAATAATTTTCTTAAAAACCAAAGATGAAAAATAAATGTCCAAAAAGTGGTTACCATTTATTTTTTCGTAAATTATTTCATTGATTTTTCATTGGTTATTCATTTTAAAAAGGAAAACTCAAATTAAAAATTTTTCTATTCAAATTTCTTTTAGAAATTTTATTTGTTATATGATAAGTTTATATTTAAAATTCTTAATAGTTTATTTTACAAAAAAATACAAGTAAATAAAAAAACAAATGGTTATGAATATGTTGTTTTTTGAATTCTATGTGTTGTGTGATGTAATAATAAAAAAGATTTTACGAAAAAATTCCTTACTTATTTACAATTTTTCATATGGTTTTCTTTTTATTTCGCAGACATTTACCAACGATAAAGTCACATTGAGTTAGTTGCATAAAAACAAATTTCTTATTTTTGAAAATCCAAGTTGTTTAATTTATTACTTTTAAAATCACTTCCGTGCTATTCAATTTTTACAAAAAACTTTCTACCGACCAGCTCGAGTCGCACATATTTTAATTGCCAGGGTCATGATTAATACACATTTTTCAAAATGCCGCCAAGACTGCCATCGGATTGGTCTAATTTAAGCGGCGTAATTGAGGACTGAATCCAAAGCGCAGATAACCATCGACCGGCGCAATTTCTCGTCCAATTCCAAATACAGGTCGTCCTACTCGAGTGCCGTGAGCGTCCAGCTTCGGGACGCTTTTAGCGCGGAGATTTTCGTATTTCCTGAGCAATCTCAGAATCGATTGTAGTTCGTGATTTGTCGCGCGGACGGGCCGCCGGCGCGCCCCCGGCGATCACCGGACGAGTGTTCCTACGAGGGGTGTGCCAAAAGAAACTAGGTGTTCATAAATTATAACATTTATTATTTATTACTAATATCTGTTCAGTGTTATCCGGGGCATGTATACACTTTTCTTTGCGTTTAACTCAATTGAAAAATATGTTTGATCATTTTTTTTCGGATTTCTCTGAAACTTCAAAATTATAGGCAGTTGCTCTCAAATGTTTTGCCTTTCATATTTTCTTTGATTTTAGGAAATAAGTAAAAATCGCATGGTACTGAGTCAGGGAAATACGGTAGGTGAGCTAGGAGAGATATGTTTTTTGAATTAAAAGAAATCGAGTGTTCTGGCGGACGTGTGCGGTGCGGCGTTGTCGTGGTGCTAAACAAGACACCACTACAAAGCGACGCCTGCCGAATTTGTAACTTCGGTCACTCCAAGCTGATAATACAACTGATTATACGAACTGTCACATACTATTTAGAACTAACTGTTTTTTTATTCTCTAGCATAATAATAGTAATATGGGCGATCTTACAAAAAACTTATTGACCATTTGTTTTTGTGTGCTTCGGCTACTTCGACATATTGTTGGTGATGCTTCATTTTAAAATTTTCGTATACAGTAGATTGTCGCTTTCTTTTAGTTGTACAGCCATATTTCGTAACCTCTAAGTATATTGTGTACATTTTGGTTCTCGTGTCCGCCGAATTTTTCTATCGTAAATTAAAATCAATCTACTGGCGGCCTTCCTGCTAATATGCCAGCTTGTGCGGCATCCATCTCGAACAAGGCTTACGGAGAGAAAGGTGATCGTAAACAATGGTTTGCATTGTAGCTGATCCAATACATAGTTCTGATTTAAGCTCTACATGAGTAATTCTTTGGTTTTCTCTTAGCAATTTTTTAAGTGCTTGAACATTTTTTTGAGTGACCGATTGGTGGTCGGTGGCCGACCTTTCCTTGCTTTATCTTCAAAACTTTCTCGTTCACATTTAAGCCCAGCAAAGCAATTAAAAACTTGCTTGTGAAAATACTCACCGAAAGTAATAACTTAAAGTTTAAAAAAATCTTGGGGCTATAAACCTATTTTTGCAAGCTAAATAAATCATATTGCGAATATCATGTCAACTGAGTTTTATTGTTGCAATTCAATTTGCGCCAGATATTCACAAAAATAAAAATTACAATTAAATAAAATATTTTCACAAAAATGTATTTAAGATTTTAATTTATCATTAAATAATTAGTATTTATGATGATGTATAAGTCGTCAGTATCAAATTATTGAGTAAAGACTATCGAGTTACTTTTGGCATACCCCTCATATGTATCGCTTTCCCTAATATCGGGTTATTTCAGCAGACATCGTGGGGTTTTTCTCATGCTATCTTTCGGCAGCTGATTACAGATTAACTGTACCGGAGGAGAGTATTATAGGAGCGTTTTAAAACTACGTACATTTAAGGTTAATTTAAAGCCTTGGTTTACAGCTCGCTACTTGGCGGATCAGGGTGCAAGGGGGTCATGATTGCCCTGGGCTGGGTCTTTGTTTTACTATTGTAATCGAATTAAAGACAGCCCTGACCGAACCTCGTATGTGTGACCTCCTGACTCGAAGGCTGGATCCGTCCTTAGTTCGATATCGATTGGAATATCATTTGATGCTGGCTATCCGGTGAGTGAAAAGAGATCGTTCACTTGGTTGTACATACTCAATCGATAAATTAAACCGTATCGACTAAAAAAGCATATTATTTCCAAAAATAGTGAAAACGGCTTGGAACTGAGTGAACACAAATTCTCAAAAAAGAATTTAACACTGTCTCTATTTTAAATGCTCGATTTATTAATTAGGTATATATAGCTATCTACACCTTCACGCTCTAAATGTAGACCATCAAATCATACTATGATTAATTTCGAGTGAAAGTAAGATTTCGAAATAACCTCGAATGTACGAAATGTAAAAGATTTTTAAAAAACGGACGGACATTTAAATTAACGTACTGACATGTGAAATCAGTTTATTTTTATTTATCGTAAT
>BGZK01003897.1:0-18271 GCA_005406025.1 Eumeta japonica
TACAAATTTATTTCGAATATTAAAAAAATTACAGACAACCATGTATAACAAAATGATAGAAAATTTTTTTTTGTTTAAAATACAAAGAAATATATATATTGTTATATATGGTTTTACTTATGTATTTTAGTTTTAGAAAAATCTGAATCTGACACCTGAATTTGTCTATAACAAATTGTCAACTTAAAAAGAATACATTATTATAATAAAGAAAATTTTTTGATTACTATACTGAAAAATTGCGATTATGATTTTTAAA
Organism: Eumeta japonica; assembly: GCA_005406025.1. Classification (NCBI taxonomy): domain Eukaryota; kingdom Metazoa; phylum Arthropoda; class Insecta; order Lepidoptera; family Psychidae; genus Eumeta; species Eumeta japonica. The sequence goes on from BGZK01003897.1 coordinate 260, forward strand.
GAAAAATAATTTCTTAACTAATTATTTAATCAATAAAATATTTAAAAACGGTTTAAAACAATACTTTTTAAATCATTTTTTTCAAGACAACAAAATAGTAAAAACGAAATTTCATTACTGTTAAACTAGTCCATTTGTTTATAAATAATTTATTTACAAATGCCGAAAAATGTTTCAACGTTGGTTAATGCCTCTACTAAATGCGGAAATAGCCATAACTTAACATTTGATTAAAAAAAATTTTAACAACAATATTGACGATTTTCATTTTTGTCAACTTAAAAATTATAATAAACAAAATACACAATTTAATATACTTTTATAACGTGGTTTTGTTGGTATATATATATATATAAAGATCTAAAATAAAATTTATAGGCTAATTATTTAAACTTTTATACCGTGTCTTCTGTAATAAATGAAAAGTGAAATATTACTTAGTTAAAAATTGTATAACTTTTGAAAAATTAACAAAAAAGAATTTCAACTGGACTTTTTATTCTTTGAAGTAATTTAATGACACCATAATTTACTTAAATTTTAATATTAATATTTAGTCCTTTAAAGAAATTATCCTATGTAAAAGGACTCTGTCGAGCGGGAGTGCGGCCATGCTGTATCGGCTGCGCTGGGCCCTATTTTCAGCAGCAAATTAAAATATAAATAGAGGGCAGAGTTCTGGGAGCAAAATTTTTTGGAAATTTTCTCTTCTTTATGAAAATTTTAAAGTCCTTAAATATTAATAGTTTTTGAATAATTGCCAAAAACGAAATACCTTTTCAACTTAATTTGTTTAATAACTTTTGCAATTTTATCGTGCAGTAAAATCCTTCGAACTTACATTTCTAGACGTCATTCCTAATCCAATGAGCTATCACACATATTTTAGGACCTTTATCAAGAATTAACACGATTTTGAACTTGTCGTTAGACTAAAAAACAGAAATATTTGAAACACTTACGGTTACCATTTGTGATTTGCTTGTCAGCGTGTTCTATTTGCACAACATTCATTTTGAGACAGCTTTTAACGTACAAAGATGGCATTTATACATATGAAGTCCTAAGGTATAATAAATTATAAATTTCAGTTTACAATATTCTCTTCGACAGCACTTTATTTCTACACCTAATAAATTTATGTTTCACTATAAACTAATAATATATACATAAACATTGAGCGATTGCGGTATAGCCATTAAGAACGTAGCGTTCGAACCGGAAGCTTACCGATTCTAACCATGTCCATGGGCGTATAAGAGTTTTAACTTTTGGACTACTCGCTGCGCGAAGAATACGTTATACCATAGTCTCGAATTTGGCAGACGAGGATAACTGTCGATAGCAGCGTCCGGCTTTCGCTGAGTCCGCGTGGAAGGCCTAAGTTCGAAACCTTCGTTCCTAATTAAAAATAACAGTGGAAGGCTACGCCTCGGCACCGGGACGCTTGAAATTCGATACAACAACGACTACACCACTCGACACGCGCCTCCGACGACAGCGATAGGCCGTCGGCCCTGGACGCCGTCGCCGGACCGCCGGCGCACCTGGGCGGCGTCGAGGGGCTCGAGCGGCGCGACGGGAACTCGACACAACGGCGTAAACGTCGACGTCGTCCGATATTGAAGAAAAGTGCAAAGAAAGAAGTGCCGCCGGTTTTCCTGTTTTTAAAACTCGTGGTGTCAAAACAAATATTATTGTTCATAGTGTAGTGGCCGCGGATACTTTAACAGTGTAAACAAACGCGGACGGTGAGACCTCCGGAACGAGCGGCCGGGCCGCGTCGCGAGTGGCGCAACGTCGTAAGTCCGATATTTTTAAAGTTTATCCTTTTCATATTGCGTAATATTATTACTTCATTGCATATAGCTATATGTTTTAGTGTGTATTTTTCGCAATAGGAAGTTACATAACTCGAGTCATTAGGTGTAATTTAGATATAAACAAATCTGTCGAAAGTGGGTTTACAGATATTCGTGTCAACACGAATGACAACAATATTAATCTTATGAAATCATCCTTTTGATATGATTTTATATACGTTTTGGAGATAGTGAGTGATATATAATTATACTTTTTCTTACTTACAGTGTGGTTTGAAATTAATTCAACAAACCAATTTTAAATGCCTCCTACTCTTTTATTGCTTTATTTTACAACATTTAATCAATATAGGCTCATTAATAAAGATTTTCATGTAAACAGACATCAGGAAAAATCTCTTTATGTCGAAGCAATTTACATGACGCTCATGTTAATCATAGAATATAATAAATAATGTGTAATTGTTACTTTCATAAAAAGCCATTAGAGTAAATAATATTTTACTTAAAAATTTAAGCGATATTCATATTATTCTTTGTTTGGTGTAATGTTAATTTATTATATTATGACGCATGTATTAATTTAGTACATTACCAATAATTAATTGTATTATATTGTCATGGAACATGATAGGAAAATTTAAAGCAGGCTCATCTTGTCGAATTTAAAATATCTTCAAAGATGTGATGAATCATGGATTTATCAGCATAGTGCAGATACGAACCGAGAGTCGACCGAAAACGCAAGGATTCAAATTATAGGCAAATACACATTAAAAGTACCTTAATTAAATACTTCTTGAAACATCATGTTTATCGATTAAAAAAATGTGAATCTAGGGTTTACAAAAGAACATTAAACATCGCCTACATACCACGATAACAATGTAAACTTTACAATTTTTATATTATCAAGCCAGAAAATGTATGGAAGTAGTGATGGATAAACATCATCACCTAATCAATACAATACAATACAGCGCCTCGCTTTTATACTAAATGGCAGTTATTACGCAATCCCAATAAGTCTGACCACTCGCCGATCGAAGTACCACATCTCGAGTATCTGTGGCTCTACGCTTAAGTTTTTTTAGGTTAGGGCATATAAAAATTTTATTAGCATCGATCGGTAATGAAAATTTACGTCAAATTTACGTCCTTATCCCATTTATAGTGTCGCTTATGAAAAATAATATCGAAGTATTTTTTTATTCCAAGAACACATTTATCGTTAAATATATGAAAGTTCTCAAAGAGACTTACAGTAAAAATAAAGCAATAAATATAAAGTATGCCCACACTAAGTCGAGTGTCTCGCTGAATAGTGGCATCTCAAAATAATTCCATTCTTGACAGATATCAAGTTAGAAGGTTTTACTGCGCGACGATCGAGAGGCGGCAAACGGAATCAGTGATACTGCTAACTCACGTATGAATTCTAGAGAATCAAAAAAGTGTTTATTTTACGAAAGCAAAGCGAGTACACTTGCGCGGGCGCAGCTTTAAAAGCGTGATATTGAATAAGTCAATCGTGAAAGTGACGAAAATTCCGCGGAAAGTGAAAATAATCGAAAGGTGATCAAAACAATTATAGCTTACTCTAAACGGTTTATTTCGCGCATGCGCCGAATATTTTATCAACAAAGGCAGGAATCCGCAGAAGCAATTAGAGCTTTCATCGTATGAATCAGCTGACTGTTTAAAGCTTTCATTTCGCTTTTAGTCTAGAACGCTGACTCAGCTCCGCCCGACTTTCGAGTCTCTGCAGCAGTGTTTATCCTATCGATAAATATAAAATAAACACAGGAATATATAAAAAATAGAATATTTGGTAATCATACTATTGTTTGTCACCAACTTCGGTTTTCGATCCGTAAATTTCTTGAAACATATTTATTAAAAAAATCGTTCAAGATAGTTTTACAAATAAGTACTGAGATTGTTTTATCTCAGTTGATTGTTTTAACAAAGTTACTCAATAGCCCTTTTGTTCGTCCCTGTTTTCACCACGTTTCGCCCTCGCGTTCGCGCCACGTGACCTGTTATTTTCGGTTTTACGTTGTGGGCCATTCGTATTGTATGAATGCCTCATTCAACATGGCCGTTTTATAGATTATAAAATAGTCGAATTGAGTGGTATTATGTATTGCCTACGTCAGTTGTTTTGATGATTAGCATTAATTAATTATTTATCATTAATTTGCATACGTCACATACAATATTGGGTTTAAATTTTGTGTGTATCTAATGGAACAGAGAGTTGTAAAAAATATAGTATTTAAAATCATACAAAGTTGTTTGAAAGAAACGAAAATTATACACTTCATGTATATTGGAGATTTTTATTCACTTTGAATAAGAATCTTATATACAGGAAGACATGCAGTAATGCCTGTCCAATAATGTACTAGAACGTTTTAAAAACATGTTTATAATTAATTTTGGCAGCTTTGTTAAAAAGCGTTCATAGTTACTTTAATACGATATCTACGATCTTGACGTACTTTTGTGGATATTGTAACGTAACCACTAAACCTGAAACGGGGTGTTCCTTGGAAAAGTAATTTTATGTGTACTTATGTACTTGTAAGACTTATCACGTATATATCAGTCAGTGTATATATAGGGTCAGTGCTCTCGCCGAAAACATGGAAATTGTTTTACCCGCGCAATCATTGTGTTGGCCCAACTTGTTAGAAGAGCCTCGACGCGCGCGTATCCCGTTTCACGAAGTTAAGAATCGAATTACTCGACAAGTAAACCAACCGTCTAAAGATAGTTTTGACGCCATATTTTTCTTAACATTGGGAATTATTTCATCCTCATTTCTCATGGCGCAACTCTAGAGTGAAATGCTGTGAGGAAGCTTTTCTGTTTGAATATTTTAGTAGAACGGGATCATTTGTGCACCCATTTATTAATTCAAATGGGTTCATCTCTTAAATTAGTTTATGCCTTTCGTATTATATTATTTTCACGTGATAACGTCTTATAAATCAATGAAGGCCGGCTGCACGCACGAAAAGGCATGACTCATTGTCGCGTTCCGCCTGAGCCGAGCGTGCGAGCGAAAGCGACCTCTCTTCCACTCCATCGCTCGATGCGTCCGAGCAGAAAAAACAGCGGCCGCACGCAACCTACACGTGTTGTCAACTGTTTTGTCAACTGTTTATAAAGTGAAGTGAAAGTTAATGTGGTTTCCATTGTTTATTACAACAACAATTGCGGCACGTGATAAAAATTCAATTCAATTCATAAAAGTATGCAATTTTTCATCAATGTTTTCTTATGACGTTATTACGTAAAATTATCGTTTGTAAAACCGACTTTACAGACAAGCAATTTTTATACGTCTATTAGAATCTTATTAGGTAAGATTCTAATTTACAGTTGTTCTTTATGCTTTGCATTTTAAAATTTGGATAAAGTGTTAAACCAGTTTTCAAACAAATAAAATACCCGTCGATGTTTTTTTCATCGTATGAGAGTCTTTAAGCATCCTTAAACACATTCTCCACATTATTTTTTCCGTTATATCTTAGAACCAAAACCGAAATAAACTATTATACATATACCGCGTCTCTGTATTTTGACGCTACGTCACAAGGCAAGTTTCAGCCAGTATAGCTGCAGACATTTCGTGGCCCATAAATTGCAGTTCGAGGGCTGGTTACAGGCCGCTAAAATGTAACAGCTAAGGCAACAGACGGGTTGACGGACTTGTAACCGGCCGCTTCGGACTGCACCACTACAACGGTTAGAACGGAGTGCAGCGGCGCTTAGCACCGTTGAGCATACAGCAAAAACCGATGTAGTAGCTTTATAAATCATTGTTCAGATTCCGCGTATCGCACCGTCATAGTTTCTATATATATATTATTCTGCTGCATTTTTACTAATGCTCTTGAAGTTTTATTTCCGTATATATTACTATAAATTTATTATTTAGATGATTTAATTAAAATTTTATTTGATGTTTATCAAAAAGAAAATTTTCAAGTATTTTTTACTTTAAAAGTTGCGCAATCATTGTAGTGATCAACTTATCATGACAGTCTCACTGAAGTAGTGTTGTAATAATCAATTTATCAATTGATTAGGTAATATGAAGTTGTTGTAACTGCCTTGTGGGAAATACACCGTGGTAATCATTTTCAGCAGTTCAAGGTCACCCTCCTTCCACGGCTTATGTACTACCACCAACTGAATACAAGCTGCCGAAATACCAGGGTTATAATTAAACATTGTAATTGAACTGCCTCGTGGTACTTGTACCGCGGTCTAGTTCACATCGGAAGTGAAGTACAATCAGTACCGATCACCGCCTTACTAACTAGAGTACTTAAGTGTGCTGGTCGACAATATTTCCAATTATTTTGCTGTAAATCTATATATTTTATAGATTTTTATTGTATATTTTATACCATAGCAGTAAATACATCTTCTGGAAGTTATCTGTTGCATTAAATATCTACAGAAATTTAAAAACTTTTAAAAACCTTTTGCGAAGAACACTACCTACCTTTTTAGGTTATCTTCAACTTTGTTAAATTACTCTAAAACCCGGTTATGAATTTTCAAATGACTATTGTGAGTGGTAATAGGCAAGGTATAGTCCATGAAAAACCAAGAATGGTTTTGACGCAGCGTGGTACGGGAACCCATAGTTCCATGTGAATTCTCCTTTGCCCTTATGGCATAAAGTCTATCAAACTATTCCATTATTTCATTTTGATCGCATTATCATTTAATGCAATGATATAAAGTGAAAAAATTTAATTTGTTAAAAACTAAGAAGTTATGAAACATCTAAAATTTTTTTACTATCTCTTTCCTTCAAAGTAAATTTTATATCGCCTATACAGATATTTTTGTCTATATTTCAGAAAACTCAAATCTTGGTAAAATGTCATATCTCAATGTTCTCTAGGTAACAAAATATTTTAAATTAATGTAATAAAATATAGTCTAAACAGCTAATCACTCTGTAACGTCTTAAATTTAACAACGGTATTATTTTGATATTAATATTATCACAATATTATTGACCACATAATCAATTATACACAAATCAATTATATAAAAACGTTTAATGAAATAAAATTTCAAACTGTACCCGGAAAAGATATCAAAAGTATTTCACGTAATTCACTATCAGTGAAAAGTTATTGAAGTGGGAATTGAGGTCGATGTTTTCAAGTAACACACGTCATTGACAATTGTTAAATTAAGAAAACGCAAGTAACAGACGTTGTTTATTAACGAACGTCACGATATCAAGTCGCCGGCGACCGCGGTAGCGAAAGTGACATAAGTGTATCGCTTGAAATGGCACGACCTTAAAGGGCTTACGTGTTAATCGCTATTACGCACACGGTGACGTATTTGTTGAAATTATATTTTTAAAGTGTCGAAAGTACAATTTTGATGTTAATCTAAATTGCAGACAATCAGAATTCGACACCGTGAAATTAGACGCAAAGAAATATCGACTTAGTTCACTCGTGTAGTGCTTACAAAAATACCAGAGTATCGCGCTAGCTGTATCTAAAACCGTATCATGGAAAGGAACATCTAATAATTAGGTATTTTTTTAGTCATGAGTAAAAATAAATTATATAGGTAGTCCAGTATGATGTTTCAAATATAAATATTTTTTAATGTATATACTTACGACAATAAGAATTGTAAAACAAATTCAATGCGGAGAAGCACAGGACAAGACTGATGTGAATGAAAAATCGTAGGCATAGATTTGAAAATATCTTTAGAGAAATATTCGATAATGATCCTTTTTAGGCTCCTTCATAAACCGTATTTCCTTAACCTTTACTTTGTTCTTAATTAGTGTCTTTCTTTGCTTTGACTCATTTCCTCGATTGTTTAACTTATCCCCATTATTTTATACGTCAACCCCAATAGCAATAATTTTCAAATAATCAACATTCGACTTTTTATTCCGATGATACCTCGAATTGGGTTGTCATATTCATTTTGTTTACTCAAGTAATTGTGAATCGATTCATTAATTGATAGCCGCTGCGAGGCGTATACGCATAGCATGAGGTGCATGTTTATGCACCGACTCGTTTCAACTAGTTGCATTCCAACGTAAATTATGAATTGTGAAAATGGTACTCATAATTATATTAATTAGAATGAATTAATTTTAACGCGCATGCGAAACCGTAGCTATTCAGTAGTCCCACAGAAATTTATCTTTTGCATCGTGTACATAAATATACACTCTTTTTAAAACAACTCTTTTACAATGTCAAACTTTCATTAAAAAAATGTTATTAAGTTCAGTTTTAAATTGTGTTTATGACGATTTTTACATCATTCTACAGACCATCTTTTGGTTGATCACCTCACGTATAATGATCTCTTATGATGTATTCTTTATGGTATATTATTTATATGTAATGATTAAACGATGGTGTAGTTTTTATACATGTGTACCTGTATTTTATTTTTAATTGATTAAGTTCCATATTGGAAAAAATATTGAGTGCGCAATTTAAAATATTCTTTCTTTTCCGTGGTTAAAGTACGGTTTAACAGATTGCTGCACGTACGTTGAGATTTATCGGTTAATACAATAATGTTGATCGAACGCATATCTTTTTACCGCTTAGGGTGCACGACAAAAAGTACTTCGATTTATATGCTGACGTCTCGTATATGCGGAATACGATACCTTGTAGCTATAGCCAAAGGACAATTATCAAAATCAACGGTTTCTCCTTAAGAATTTCTATATTCTAAGGCGTTTGCCTTCAGATTAAAATTAACTTATAGCATGCCTATTTACGTAATAGTAAAAATATTTTGTCTACTTTTTTTTTTGTCTTTTGTCCTTTTTCCTTCATCGTCACCTAAATCCAACTTAAATTAGTCAAAACTACCATTGAATACCGCAATGACTATAAATGAATATATTGTTGAGGTAGCATTTTCTATAATTCATAGATGATTCGGTTGAAACAGTAGCCAACCCAGAAGAGACCGAATTCTAATATTTTCGATCATAACGATCAAATATTAATGTATTTGATCATAAATCAAAACATACATACAGATTCCTTCAATAATGCATTGGTTGACCAAATTAATAGTTTACCTATGTCGGAATACCCATTTTCTTGATAAAATACGCTTGAACATAATTATATCTACACTATGAAGCTTTCTTGTTGAAACAATGTTTGCATCACGGGAGACTGCCGATGCGAAGACGTCACACGTTCAATATTAAAAACTAAATTATCTATATTTAATCAGCACGCGACAAATCCGAAATCTAGAATAAAATTGTATACGCCGCTTATTGGACACTTACTTACGTACCGCCGACATCGCATAGACTATAGACCATAGAGGCATAGAGCGCGTCTGCGCGGCGGCGAGCGAGCGGCCGTCCGTCCGCGCCATTACACGACAGCGTCCAATACGGCCGGCCGTGCGGCCGGTTATTAATTCCTCCTAGCCCACGAGCGCGCCTTAAATCATAAAGTAATTGCCGTTCCGAGATAGCAGAAGCTTTCTTCGCTCGAGGAGATTGAAAATGAAAATTTTAGTGCAATCCGCGATTCCGGTAGCCGGCGAGACGCTGTCGGACGATGGCGTGGCTCACTTTAGAATTAACCTTGGTTCATGCTGTTTTGATGTGTTTTCGTGTTACATATAAATACGTGTACGTATTTAAAGCAACGTATAGATTATTGTACTGACAATACGAATCTTCAATCTAAATCAAACGTCTGTCCGTTTGTAAGTCGTTTCAATTCGATGCCTTTCGTTAATTTCATTCTTATACAATACAAGAATAACTAATTTCTGTATGGGAATTGTCACTCGTACGTTAAATTAGAACTCCTTGTTGACGGATAAATTTATAATAAAAGCTTCGTTTATTAAATGGTGTTTTGCGAGCAGTTTCGATACAGTACTTGACATTGAATTTGAAGCATTTACTTCATAAATAATTACACTAGCTTTTATCAAATGGCTTCTCCGCATAGTCATGAAATTAAAAAATTTTTGGATGTAATTTGCGTAAAATCCATCCTTAGTGTATAAAAAAAAGTCACTATATCAAATTTCAAGTAAATCAGACCTATAATTGCGGAGATCTCGTCATGAGTCAATCAGACACTTTTCGCTTATATATCAATAATATATAAAATATTGTAAAATCATATTCTTAGTATACGAAAAAATGTTTTCAAATAAAAATCTGGCCTTGTTGCTAATTTATTGAAATGCACCGAATAAATGTAATTATTTCTTTATATATATATAATATTCCCCATTAAGATATCGTATTTTCCACTTCTATCGAGTGGCCACAAACACACATTTTATTTTTCCATACGCTTGTATATGTTGACAGTGGTTCCGGTAGTTCATAACAGCTGACAAGAACTTCGTCAATGGCATTTGGTAAACTTGATACAATGTTTGGTAACATCGGCTGGACGTTCAACAGCAACATGACGCAAAACCATGTACAGACAATCTGTTAAATGTTACGTTAACGAATCACGTTTTTATTTTTGGCGCGGCCCGTCGTACGAACAAACCACGGATACGATACAAGAAACATCAAGAATATGACGTAAAGTAATAAAATATTTGAATATCTACGATAAAATAAATTGATTCTCTTGAAAATAAAACTTACACAACGAAATTAAATCATTAAACGATTCATACTTATTAAGTTTATAACAACGAATGAAGTTTTATTAAGTTACAGGTAGTCCTCGTGTCTATGAGCGGACTTTAATTATGTCTAACTGAATTATACCTGGAGGTGAAATACAATTAGCAATTTACTGTTTTATTGTAAGACGGTTCGACAATCAACTTCAATTCGTAGTAGATGCAATAAATGCATATTAGCAACTATAAAACGGAATTTCTTTATATATTCGATTATAATTTTAAATAATAGACCGATTCTAGTAAGTTAAAATAAGGTTTTATTCGAACATAAATCTCAAATTACTATTACAGTAATTTTATTATATTATATTTGATACCATTGAGTACATTGATTTTAAGTCTTACCAACCACTAATTCAGAAATATTTTAATTATACGAAATCAGTCATTTATTTACGTTTACCTTTAATTTAAGAAGAGGTGACATCACACTCATAACTAAAGGAAAAGGTTTGGGCTATGTCAATCAAAAACAGTAGAAATTGATAATTATAACGTAATGTTGTTGATATTAAGCGACAAAATTAACTGATTCCTAGACTTTTCAGTAAAGGTTAAGTATGTTATATTTTGACGGTTTATATTTTTACTCGAACTCTATTCACATTTTCAAGTTTTTTTGTTTGTTTTGAATCTACCTATGTTCTCAAATTATTAATTACCGGAAACTATTATTTTTATAACAATGATTATTGAATAATAAACCATCAGATATACTTTTATTTGTATACTTTTGTTAGTGGAGTCAACGAATACATACCTACTCACAGGAATAATTGTAACCAGTGCACGGATACACCGCTCGGCCCGTACACTGCGCGAGGCGCAGCGCTGACACGGTGCGTACGCGCATTTCCGTGTTAACTTTACGGAGCGCACATATTTCGAATACTTTGCGTTGGAACGCGGCAGGACGTGTACATAACATACAGCTTTAAGTCCGGAATCGGATACTCATTATGGATGTGTGCACTAAAAGTACAGTGGAAAAAGTCGGGAAAAGCTCTGTACAAGTTGAAGATGGATGTTGTTTAAGGATTTTACGGTTTGATAATTCATTTGAATTCTTAGAATTTCAATATTCAATTGAAACTGCACTTGAAAAATATGACAATAGTGTACTGGATAAGAATTTCGAGCGACACGTGAGCTCAGTACCATTTCGTCCTCTGGGCATCAAACCTGGTACCTATCATTTTCGAAGTGAACACTTACAAACTTGAGCAATGTAATCATAACCATTTGCATACGATCATACCAAGGTACATAAGGATGTTAAGATTATATTTTTGGTACAAATCGAAGCTGTATGTTCGGTTTTTTTCGTGACATTCGATTTAAAGTGTTGCCTTATTTAGTGGTCTTGGAACACCGACTAGAGAGAATACGTGATACGTGACAATGCAGATTTTGTATTTTTCTCCTGTCCATTAGTAACAATATCACATTTTGTTTATCACATTGTAAACAATCTGGATATGGTTTGTGATTTTCAGAATCAAACGAAACATGGAAATGACATTCTGTTAATATTTTATCACTGACTACAAGAATTTACTTTGACCCGATGAAGAAACTTCCTTCCATAACGAAATCGAGTTCAGGTCAAAAAAAAAATATACGCTTTTACAAGTATTGAGAAAAAAAAATCACTACAGTGCAAAATTTTCTATAATGGTTTAGAATATAAACAGATCACTAACTAAACAGATACTAAGTGTATTATTGAATTATTTTATCTTTTTCTTTCGTTTGACGAATCGACCGCTTCAATCGGGCATAGGGATAGAAAGCGAGGATTTTTTACGTAATGAAAAATTATTTAATTTCACGTTCACTTATTAATTGCACTGTATTTGCATTGTTAAAATATCTGATTGCAAACACCTATAGGAATACTTTTTCCGTGTCGAGTGCATTTACCTGTGCGGGTAATCGCACAACATAAAAATTTTTCATATAAAAATCTGGCTTTGTTGCTAATTCATTAAAATGCAACGAATAAATGTAATTATTTCGTTATATATATAATATTCCCCATTAAAATATCGTATTTTCCACTTCTAACGTGTGGTCACAAGCACACATTTTTCCATACCATATATGTTGACAGTGGTTGCAGTAGTTTCTAATAGCTGGCAGAACTTCGTCAAAACAATTGTTTCGACCTGTAAAACATTATTTTGAATTATGGTATCTACACAGTGGATTGTTCCTAGCTATCACTATCTTTAGTTTTCCGGCCTTAAAATTGATTTTTAATGTGACCTGCGGTACGCAAAGTAAAGTGGGCAAAATCGAGTGTTAACAAAACTGAAGGCGTTATGTTGCTTTTCCATGCAAATATATTCGCGCACCTTATATTGCCCACGTACACTTTTCGTTCATTGCTAATTTATAAACATATTATTTTTAACGCAGATGTTTGTAAAAGTTTCAAAGTTTCTACGTTTTAATATAACACGATTCATGTAATATATTTTGTAAGATCAAATCCATACAGTATTAAAGAAATGTGTTCATTTACCCTCTTTGTCGAATATATGAAAAGGCAAGCGCAAGCGCCGGTCGTGCGTCGAAGTTGACACGCCATTTTTATGTTTCATAATTCTCGAGGAATAGATTGGTGTGACATGATAAATCGTAAAATCTATATAACAGCATTGTAATATAACGATCGTAAACGACTCTAATGTATCTCTATTATTGGTATCGCTCAATGACCGGGTATCCTAATGCGGGTGACGTTGCTAAATAACGTAATTCGTGAAGTAATGAAATATATTAATTGACAGCTCCAAAAATTTAACTTTATTTGCTATTGTTATATGGATAGATAGATACGATTATAAATGTTTGAAAATTACTACGTCATTGTAGAGGATAAACGAATGAAACTCATAAAATTCTTTAAATATGATATGCTGTTACTTTAACTTAGTTAATATAATTTATTGAGCAATTCCAAAGTCGACTGTCATTGCATAATTGAAATATATTTTCTATAAATTATAAAGAAATTTGAATTGGTGTAATTGAATGCGTAAATGTAACTGAATTTCAAACTTTCGTGAATTTAAAAATCGATCGGTCAAAAATCTAAAAGTTGTTTCGAAAGGTGTTTTATAATTTATTGTTCACAATATCTCTCAAACAAATGAACCGATTTTGAACTAATATAGTATCCGCCTCATTTCTATTATGAATAAATCTCATTAGATTTTAGGAACAAAAAATTAACTTAATAAATGTAAGTTCAATCAAGCTTTTTGATTATCGAAATCTAATGGTTTTCATTCGGTCTATCCATTAAAACCACACACACACACACACACACACACACACACACACACACACACACGCACGCACGCACGCACGTACACATACACAAAACACACACACACACACACACACACACTAATATAATGACGTTTCCAATAAGTAAGCTTTTAATCTATATACAGATCTCTTCACCATATTCTTTCGACGTGCTTGTGTAACAAAATGCGATAAAAGGATTCAGCAAGAGTAGTATATAAGAGATGTATTGCCTACAACATTTTACAGGGAAGGAAAATTTATCGATAAGTTGATTATCGATAAGTTGATATTATCGATAAGTTGATATTATCGATAAGTTGATATTATCGATAAGTTGATATTATTGATAAATTTCGCTTAAACACCTTTACTGCTGTAAAAGACACCTTAACTCGTTTGAAACTATAAAATGATTAGGTTCTATACATAAAATGTTGTAGACACAACTCAATGCACTAGTAATGTGGAAATATTAAAATATGAAAAACGGTGTGTGTACTTCGTTTTTTCATACATATCATACAATTACGACTTCTCACGTGCGTTGAGAAGTCGTACTTGAATGTATTTAAAAATATGACTGTACTTAGATTTACTAAATTCAGAGTACGATATATATATATATATATATATATATATATGTATAAAAATACCACTCTACCAAATACCAAATACACATCACGAGATATCTGAAATATAGGTCCGATTGGCTCGAAATTCGTCATAGTCTCTTACTCTTTCAGAACGTAGACGCTCATTGAGAACAGATTTACGCAATTCCTATCCAAAAAATTTTCATCATTTTATGTCTGTGCGGACGGAGCTGCGGGCAAAAGCTAGTATTTTATGTTCGCTAAATTCAGGATCAAAATTCATTCTTAGGAAAATTAAACATTTTTTTACACATTTTCTTAAAAAATATCTTGTGTGTGTGTATTTTTCTGTGTTGCTATGAAATATAATTGAATTCATAAGAAAAATAATAGTGATATAAATATGATCCTAAATCTTCATACATTTTTATAGTAAAAGGATAAATAACATTACAATATTAACAAATGTTTATAAATATCAATATTAACAATGTTAAATATCAGTCGTGTACACAAAAATTCATGGATATTCGTTTAATTTGTTACCAGGCGATGTCTGTATAAGGTATTATTTATGTTTACAACATGCAACACATGCATTGACGACTAACTGCAATAGAGTTGCAACAAACATGCGCATTGGATTTCCAAACGCTCATTCGAAATTAACTTCACTATGTCCTTACATCGGCGAACGCAACTTTCATAAGTTTATCATTCGAAGCCGACTTCATGGTGTCTTACATCGGCGCGCACGACTTCCGTAACTTACTAAAATACATTCTGCTCTTTTGACAATAACGCGCCTAAAGTATCACTTAAAAACTACGATCATTGACAACACCCCTTCTACCGGTGCCCGTTAATAGATCCGACCGGGCCGACACCGTTTTAATTAACCTCTGGCATCTGAACGTGAGTTATTGCCGCAGATCCGTTGCCCCTATCCGAGTTACATCTCTCGGCCGCCCGCAATATTTTATACATGCGCGTATACCGCGTTGCATAACACATTAAGTGCTGTCTGTCACGCGTTTATCAATCGAGATCGCCTGATAAATGCGCCGGCTTCGTTTTCTATTGAACGGCTCTTACTTTCGGGAGGAAGTGCGGGAGAAGCCGCCCGCGCGCCGGCCGAACGTTATAGATGACGTATTGTTGCGCGGAGTTTTGTAAACAAACCGAAAGGTTATGCCAGGTATTGTCCACGGCCTTTGGTCGTCCAGGGCGGGCGGAGTCGACACGCAACAGATTCGACGAATGGGGTTATTTCGAGATGTATTATACGATATAATTTATTGGGAAAGAACTGATTTAACGCGCTATCACACAACACCGTGTTGTAATAGAGAACGTGATGACTTTAGTGAGAAATTTAGGGTTTATTCAATCATACGCATAAACTTAAATCGGCTAGGACATATTTTCATACATCTTTACTGATAATGTACATTTGGATATATAAATAGACATTTGACGTGATCTCTGTGTGGTCGATACATATTTTTCTGTAACAAATATAATTACTAATATTATAAATATAATCTCTGTCTGTTCTGTATATCATCTTTCCAGCGCTATTTGGTGTGCGAAATGGCTACGGAATGGACACAGGACGGTTTGTTTGTCTGTCTATTCCGTCCTGTCAGTTCGTTGGTATATTTGTTACTCAAAATTAATTAAACTATATTTTTGCCGGTACTAATAGAACAACATCATGCAATACGCTGTCCTTTTAATGTAACACATATAGATTCAATCTGGCAGAATAAAATTAGATGGTCTGGTACTGCAATAGTTAGTGTTTGAACAGCTATATGGCAAATGAGAAAGAAAAAATATAATGAAATAATAAAATACAAGAAATGAAATTCCCACGAAGAGTTTTGAAAAAGCTATAAGTTTGGTTTAGTAATGTATTTTACAAATTTTAGTAGCGAATTTTGTAATCGCCAAAACGTTGACGTCACAAATCTTCCTTGTTATTACAAAACATTTTGTAGTTTCAAGCATATAGTTAATAACAATGAGTACTGAGTTACTTACTGAATTACTTAGTTTGTAATTTCTAATACGAAGTAGTAATACTTATATGATGTTTTGTGATTCTACGTATATAGTTAGTAGGATTGAGTACTGCGTTTTAGGGTTCCGAGCTAAAATAGCAAAATGGAACTTTATAGTTTCGTCATGGCCGTCCGTCCGTCCGTATGTCACATGCAATTT
Source organism: Eumeta japonica (assembly GCA_005406025.1). NCBI lineage: Eukaryota > Metazoa > Arthropoda > Insecta > Lepidoptera > Psychidae > Eumeta > Eumeta japonica. The sequence continues at coordinate 16,953 of BGZK01003897.1, forward strand.
AATCAAAACTACAAGATGTATATTAATGAAATTTATAGCGTATGTGCATTGTATAAGCCGTTACTTAGTTTGGTGATTAAATAAGAAAAATGAATATTTCTAGGGAATCACTGCATACATGTAACCGCAGCTGAAAAATTTTTGACAGCAAGCACCAACGAGTGACACATATTTCGACAGTTCTTTCAAAACATTTTAAGATTTCTAAGATTTTTTCTAATTATGTGAATAATCTCGGAAATAATCGCTCGAAATTTGCAGAAAATGTGTCCTTACCCTGTGTTTTGTGAACCGTATGTACAAAAAAATGAAAAAAAATTACAAAAAGTAACATAAAATACTTTCAACGGAAATTATTTTGAGCATGGTCAGATATCCTGTTTTGAGTTATTGCCGAAAACTGCGCTTCTCGACAAAAGACGTAAGTGCTATGACGATACGCTCTTTTGCTGATGCTTTTCAGTTCACATTAGTTTTAAAGTTTTTCTATTTATAGGCGACTAAAGTCCTGGAAACATGGAAAAAGTTTAACTACGTTTTCATCTGTAGTGCATTTCTTTGTAATTATGGCATCGGAACCCTATAATGAGTATGGTCCGACATGCTCTTGGCCATTTTTATTATTATTAGATGCGTTTATAACAGTATCATGTTTTGTGACTGCTGGTATGGTGTTATTAATAACATTTTGTAACGCCTACAAGTTAATTACTAGTTTTCAATATTAGTTAATCTTAATTCTTCTTAATCATCATTAACCATTCTATAGAATGCTCAGTAAGGTTTATGACCTCCCCCGTCCTTGTCACTGTCAGTAACACGTAAATGAAAACAGGAGTTTTACAATTTTTTTGTTCAAAATACTTTAAATATTGGACAAAACAAAACAAACCTTTTTCGTTTTCGTATTTCGGATTGACGTCGCAAAACTTTGACCTGCTCCTTGCCGCGCATTGTCACATTTCGTTAACCCTCTTTCGTCAACCTCCTCCTCTTAACGTGATTAAGAGGAGGAGGTGAAAAATGCTGTAAAAGAGTAAAGTAGAGCGAAAGCGGAAAATAAGAGATGTCAAAAATCCCATTATAACTATATCATTAATAATAATGATTTAACAATTAGAGTCATAGTAAATCAAAACGAACGATAGGGTTCTTAAACTGCGCCTTTCGTTAGTATCATATCCTATTATTATAAATTACTAATGTGATATGTTTTGACGATCTTTGTTTGCTTGTAACTTAATTATTCAAAAACTGCTGAGGGACTTAGATGAAGGTTAGTACACAGATAGAATATTTTCTGGATTATACACATGATA